>OZ026509.1:15225915-15302362 GCA_964019985.1 Aurelia sp. 4 Dawson et al 2005
GCAACAGGACACCAACTGTTTTCAGTGTGAAATTCTTATCAGTAGTGAGCCACCTTGACCTATTTTTAACTGTGTGTTTTGAATTTATTTTTACTTTGTAGTAAGCCATCTTATCGCTGTTTTATGATTTCAAAATTTTCAGTAGACAGCCACCTTAGGTGCAGATCCACCATAAGTGAAGAAAAGTCTAGCCTGCATGCAGACTTACAGATACAGAGATACGTGCAGTCTGTGCCAGTACACCTGATTTACTGTTTCTTCTTGAAACAATGCTTGTGTGTGGCCCCACCTCTTATTGTCCCAAAGCCAATGAAAATATGTTTCCAGTTTCTCAAAAGCATTGTTCAGAAGAACGCATTGTTCCTGATGGTGCCTCTGTATAATTGATTGTTCCTGCATCCTCAAAAGCATTGTTCCTTTACACACAAATGTGTCTGGGACTGGCTCTGCTGACTCTTCAAAACAGTGAACAGTAGGTTACTAGGCACACTTTACTTTTCTATGTAAAGCCTGCACACAGGCTAGGCTAAAACAAATCATGAAGCAGTGATAATAGAAATAAGCAATTCTGTCCAACTGAAGCGATAGCTTTGACCGCTTGATACCCAGAGGGGGTACTCCCATTCTTGACTTGACGGGATGTGCTGCTCAACAGGGTGTTCTTTTACGGTAAAATTATGCGACAGGGTGTCTTTTTCTGATAAAAATTATGTGGTAGGGTCATACAATTGATATGAAAATTATGCAACAGGGTATCATGTGGAAGGAGATCTGTAAGAGTTCTTTTGAAACAATGGATTTTGGCAAAATTTTTATGTGACAGGTTAAACTTTTGGGCCATTTTTTATGCCATAGCGTACAGGGTGTGG
The DNA here is from genome assembly GCA_964019985.1 of Aurelia sp. 4 Dawson et al 2005. Taxonomy (NCBI): domain Eukaryota; kingdom Metazoa; phylum Cnidaria; class Scyphozoa; order Semaeostomeae; family Ulmaridae; genus Aurelia; species Aurelia sp. 4 Dawson et al 2005. The sequence goes on from OZ026509.1 coordinate 15,226,785, forward strand.
AGAGATTTGCCACAGACCCCCATTACTTCCCTAGTCAAGAACCCCCCGGGCCTTGATATTTGGCAAGGTACCTTTTAAACTGCAAAATCATTTGAATGAAAATTTATCTGGGACTTGAGGACAAAATACCCTTCAGCACCCTATTCTTAGCCCTGCTTAGCTTCCTTTCACTCCCCAACAAAATTCCTAGTGTTGTTTCTCAAGGAGAAAAGAGTGTAGACAGTGGTTTTATAATTGTGTTGATGTAACTCTAGTAAAATAACAGATTCAAATTTCAGGACCACAAATCACAATAGATCAAAGTTAAAAAATGAAACTTTCTAATCCCATTTACAAGGACTTGTGATGTGGGATGATTGTTATTGACTTACAGAGTGAAACCTCAATCGAAAAAGGACAAAACAAAAGGTAAAATAAGCTGCTTAAAAATCAATGTGAACATGTAATCTTGTGGTGTGATTGTGTATTCAAAAGATGAGATTTTCAACCAAGGCTTAGAAATTGAAACTGGGAATGTCATAAAACATGGATGTGCAAAGTGCAGAGACCTAGGAACTGGGGACACTGGAACAAGGGGACACACTACAGTATGACTCTCCCTGCCCTTGTTTTATATCTTGAAGCTAGAAATCAATAGGTAGACAGTGCATCGCACTTTACTCTCCAGTTCAATGACAAAGATCCACAATTTCCGTTGCATGGCCACGCAGAGAGTATGAGGGGGTGGGGGCAATTACTCCCCTCCACTTTTGGTGAAAGATGGTCCTAAAAATATCTTTTCAAAACCAAGGAGAAAATGGCCATTATAAGTTTGGTAAGAATTTTTTTGAAAAATGCTGGAAGATTGTGATTTGACGGTGTTGACAAAACTTCCATTTTAGCACACGGTCAATATAGAATAATGGGATGCCTTCTAAGTCAAGGAGCATTTCACTTGTTCGAAAAAGTTTACAAAATTTATTTCAGAACAAAAGGGGTTTTTGCGGATATCTGATGCATTTTTCTTGAAAGTTAAACATTATTTTGCCAAAGATGTACAAGATATTTCAAGAATGAAAAATGCCCCTGGTTCTAAGGCAAAGTAAAGGATGCTTCTTCAAAACCATCACAAAATTATCAACATTTCCTTATCACTAATGGCAAGCATGATGCTGGGAGATGCACTCTATGCCAAAGAAAAGGGTGTCTTCCCAAAATTTTCTTGGGAGCTCTGCCCCCAGAACACCTCATTTCAATGCTCCTATTTAACCTGCGCTGGCCACACCACTGCACGATATTTATTAAATCTAAACCCAATTGTGTATCAGTGTCAAGCAAGGGGCCTGCATCCACTAATTGCTCTTAAGGCCCAGTCTTGTTCTTTTGGCGGGTCTGTGAATGTGTGCAAGGCCTTGGTCATAATTACTACAATAATAATTATTTTGTAGCTAGAAATCAGTCCCAAATGTTCAATATGCACTATAATACTAACTTTCCATACGCTAATGTAGCCAGTGTGGAAAGTTCATTTTTGCTACAGCAAAGGTTTACCCCGCACAAATCATATAAGGACAATAGACCTATTGTTCCTCCATTGTTCTTGATGGACCAATTGTTCCCCATTGTTCTTGATGTTGCAATATGCCAATCTGGCGCAACATACATGTTTTCCTGCATGGTAATACAGAGAAGTCAGTTTTCACGAATTTCTCTGCTCATTAACTCTTACTTTGTACTTTGGTCTGTAGCTCTTTACTAAGAGCACTGAAAGTACGCTGTAAATTCGGTAAATTGTGAGGTAAGGAAGGCACTCCTCTTGTCATCTGTCTGATAACTCCCACCTCTAAACTTTGAGCATGATACCATCAACAGTCAGTGGCCTTTGCTGAACTGCAGGCTCTTAAACGCGGAAAATCAGCACTTTAATGATAATAGGACACTTACCAGTACATGCTTGTGGTACCTGCTATCGTAGACATTGAGTTTAAACACTACAGGCGCGCTGTTACTAGGGACAAATTGTCTAGGCCTTTTCTTGGCTTCGCCTGATAACTCCTACCTTTTACCTTTCGGTATGATACCAATGGCGGCCTATAAATTCATAGCCAATTGTGTGCTATCAAAAACGGAAAATAAGTACTTTAATAATGATAAAACACCTACCAGTATATCCTTGTCGCATTAACTGTGTTAGTTCTTCACTGTGCGCATTGTAGGCGTGCTGTTCTACTGTTTTATCGCACATTAAATGGCTTGGATATTTCCCCTGCACTCCTTATGTTCATCAAACTTCGCTGCAAACACAAAACAAACACCAGTCAATTTATAATCTAAATGTCATCTGTCTGAAGGAGGTACGAAACAATTCAACTCAACTATGTAATAAAACTGTTACAAGGACCAAACTTTAAGAAACCTTCAAGTACCACATTTTAGGTCGGCGCTTGTCGGCGCTAAGAAACTTTTGAAAGCCAGCTTCAAAGATAATGTAAATGTCATTCTTGTATGCACGCAGGCTATCATTGTACTTGATAATCATCATTTTAGGTTTTCATAATAGACATATCTTATTGTAAGACACTGCTAAAAAGAAACTCAACTCTCAGATCGCCAAAAATTCAAGAAACTCCAAGCTGGGTATAAAAACTCCGAAAATATGTATAAAGCAAATCATTCCAATCGTTCCCATATTATCTTTATTTTCATACTATGTTCTCATTCGTTCTTCGCTTTTTGCGCGATTCTCTGATCACCTTACTTCGCTTAATCAAGCTGCAAGAATTGACCGAATGAATTTGCAAAAAAGAAGCACTTTTTCAACCTGCTCATCAACCAACACACACAAAGTGATTTTCCGTTTTGAAGAATAGATTAAACACCAAGCCCAAAACCGACCAAGATATTTGCAACCTGGTCCCCAGGCGGCCCTGGAGACGAGGATAAAACATTAGCTCCCTTTTTGTTCATTCATTTATGTCGTGCATTCTCAAAGGTGTGAAGATATTTTTGAGAGTAGCAAATCATTTTGTGATGTACCAAGCGCAGTCTTGTCAAACAAAGCAAAATGTATATGATACCCGGGACCCAGAAGAAAGGTACGTACGTGATGTGTAAATATTGGGCAGGCTTCAAAAACAGTGTTTTGAAACTTTCTCAAGAGAATAGGTAGTGAACATATGTTACGGAACCTTTAAGAAACTCGTAAGAGACTTAAGAGTACGCAAATCTGATGGTTTTCAGAAACTTCCAGTTGGCCTAAATTCTTAGTTTCGTTTAAAAAAATACGTGTAAGCCAACCTATAGAGCGTGATCCAAAACAGTTTCTGCAGTCTCTCGCAGTCTCTCGCAGTGGGCCTCATTTTGCAGCTTTGTCCCCCGGCCTCCAAACGCTCTCGGCGGCCCTGCTGGTAGCATTCATCCATCTGGTGTAAACAGGCAAATGGAGAAGTTCCCTCGAAGTTTCGTTCACAATAGATTATTCCTACGGCCCACCTACGGCCCTGTTTCAAACTGCTCCACTATGTCCAGCTAGCAAATACCACAAAAACGGCATCAAAATCGTTTGATATCTTTCGAGTGAAGAAACATTTTCCACTTTTGTCGGCACACAGCTCGATGGTGCCTCTGTCGTCCTTCCATTCTTGATCCTGTACTTCTTTAAGCAAGACCAAGCAGTATGACATTCTAGTTGTCAATGAACACATTTACCTTATTCTGGAATCTTGATTGGCGCCACCTTTCCAGGGAGACACCATCAACAGGCAGCGACGGCTTCGCTGCACCATCATTTCGAAGAAAGAGACAAAATATCTTCTCACTTTTTCGCTTGATGATAATTTTGATAAGACGCAGTGTGAATCATGATTTCTTTCGTATTCCTTCATTGAAATAGACTCTAGAACATATTTTTACCAACAGCAAATTTTTTGGCAACATCTGCCCAGAGTCTAAGTATGGCCTAAAGTACCTTTCGATGGCCGAACGGTGGGTTCCCATTTCAAAAACAAGAAGCTGAGACACTGTACCGGTTGAATTGAAATTTTCCTCAAGCGTGAGTCTTGAAAACGGAACGTGTTTGATTGACAGAACCATCCGTCTTGCACTAACCACAGCAAATGGCGAGATGGCATCCAACAGAACTAAGTATTGTCCTGTGTAACAATTTGTAAAAGCCTGTCAGGGCCTTTCAGATTGTCTTAACTTGCCCCAAGTCTATCTTTCGTCATCTGTAAGTCTATCTTTCGTCATCTGTAATAAGTCTATCTGTCTCTTCCGTTTCCCAATTACTTTTTGGCGAAATGGGCTTGGGGCAAGGCCGTAACCAATCATCGAAATATTGTTTTGAAATGTTCACTTGGAACAAGAAGTGAACATGAAGGTTGTTATAGAACAGTTGAGAAACTTGTAAGAAACTACGAGTACTCAAAATCTGATAATTTTAAGAAACTTTCAGTACTTACCAAATTCTTAGTTTCTTATGAAAATACGTGTACTTTCTCGCAAATAAGAAGTTACATCTTCGTCAATGGGGATTCAACTTTGCAAACATGGAGTTAGTCGAACAATGAATAACTGCGTATTCAAGAAGTTTCTTTTCAAAGGAACAAAACACCATTCACTGTTTTGGTCAACATAACTTGGGAAAACATTAGAAAGATCAACAATAAAATATTTTTGAGAGAACTGACGAATGTCGGTCTTACTTAAAAGAGCCACTCCATCACCCAGCGTCCTATGCGGGCATGCTGAAGTCGAAACTGTCTGAAAATCAAATTAGGCCTCAGTGGAAATGCACTTGTTGAATTGATAAAAATGTTTTATTTCTGCTGCACTGCTCTATCGGTTTAGCTGCCGTTTAGGCCCAGACTTATGACGGCGAGTCCCTCGTTTCCCTGCCGTAAAGTTTGCTCAACAGGGACGATAATGAATCATCAATGGAATTATGATGGAATCACGGCTTCGAATCTCAATCCCGAGGGAATGTTTTCAATCCTTCAATCGAATCGACATTTCTATCACATTTATACCGTAACCATAGCAATTCACAAATCTCGCAATCTTATTGGTACTCTAGGAATCGCGAAGTTTGGGCCTAAATAGGACTAGGTTTTTGAGAGTAATATTATTTTGCGAAGGCTTAAAAAATCATTGTTTTCACATGTTCATGAAGACATATAGTGAATATGAATACATTTAAGAAACTCGTAAGAAACTCCGAGTACTCAGAATCTGATGATTTTAAGAAACTTTCAATACTGGTTCGAATTCTTAGTTTCCTGTGAAAACTATGTACTTGTCTTTTTTGCAAAAATGTACACCAAAATCATCGAAGGAATTCTTGGCTGTTCAACGAGGAAAAGCTCACAATAGTCTCAAACAACTTACGAGGGATATCGAGTTTAAAGCCTTTCTAATTTTTCCCGCAGACGAATATTTTCTTTTTGTGGCCCAAAACCAGAAATTTTCTCTTAAGCCTCTTGGATTATAACTGATTCTCATTCACTCTAGCCACTAATAATGACCTGAAGACCAAGACATATTTTCTATTTTGTTTAGGGCGTGGTTTCCACTAAATTCTTTTCCTAAGTCTACAAAGAGACCTGGCGGGTGAATGAACAAGATAGCTTACATAGGATGAGAAGAATAATTTCAACACTAGAAGTACCGCAGCTGCAGGAATATAGCATCGATAGAATATGCGCAAAATCTTCGTTTGAGCAGAAATTTTCAGAATGTTCAGCTATTCAGCAAAAGAGCCTGGATGATTCGATCGAGTGGCGTTAGAGCTTCTATCACAATTGAGCACATTCGAAAATTCTACAAAATGTAGCAAAGAATCGTTCGATCGAGATTCTCTTTCAGAAAAGGTCTATTTGAGTGCTTCCTTCTTTTTAAAGGGAGTACAAAGACCAGCATGCTTTGCATGAACTAAGTGACTTGCTCTGTATAGCATTCAGAATAAGTAGCCGGCTTTGAGGATACCTTCTTAGCAATTTTCGCTGGCTAGAGTGAGAAACTTTGTAACAGTCAAAAACTTTGTAACAGTCAAGACAACCACGAAACTTTCTTTAGCTTCATTACCTGACTGGAGTTTCAAAAACGAGGCAATACAGAATCCCGCCATTCCAATTGGCTAATCACACAATTCCCGCGGGTTTCCCGTAACTTTGTATAATACGATACAAGGACGCGTTTTTGTCACCACAGCAACTGCTTTGGGCCTAGGCTTGTGAGATTTGCAGTGAACTCAATCGACATGATTGTAACAAAATGTGTTTGATGAAATGTGAGTCAACGTTAGAAGATGTCAGGTAATAAAGCTCATACTAACCGGTTTTATGTTGTACAGGAAAATATAAAGCCCTCGGTCTTAATGCACAGACCTCGCAAGCTCGGTCTGTACTTCTAAGACGTCGGGCTTTATATTTTCCTGTACAACACAACACCGGTTAGTATGTGTATAATCTCGCTATAAATCTACCGTTTGCCTTGCCAGAAATCTTCAAAAGTTCCAGAATTAGAAAGCGTTTTTCGTCTCTTTTAAGGATTCCAGAGTCTCTTTTAAGAATGAGAGAATAATTGCAAAACAGACTTCGTTGATTCATGTCTACAGTATTGTAACAAGCAAAAATCTTTCACTCTCTGGCTGACGATTGAGAAATTCAATGTCGTTGAAGAACACTGTCCCACTGTAATTTCGAAAATATTCACTATTTCAGTCGAGTCAAACGGAAGAACTATACAGTAAAGCAGCTAAAGTTTATTTTCAGCTATTCATCAGAAAAAAAGAGCAGACGTTACATTGGCCTTTTCGAAGGTCTGACGCCATCAAACCTTCAAAAAAAAGGGCAAGTGTAAACACAGATGGCGCAGAATGGTTCAGTAAAACTTGCGCGATTCAGCAATACATACAAATGTACTAAAATGTAATCATACCTGCCAGTTAACTGGGTTAAATTTCTCTTGAATCCTCTATCAGTTACACAGAATCCAAGCTCTACATCTCTGTTTTCGTTAGGCCATACATTGTGTTGTGTTGTTGCTGTTGTTCTATATTAAATATAACTGCAACGACGCAATACAATGTATGGCCTAACGAAAACAGAGATGTAGAGATGCGAGTCTGTCTAACTGATAAGGGATTCAAGAGAAACTTAAAACATTAAAGTTTAGTACATTTGTGAGTATCGCTAAATCGCGCGAGTATTACTGAACCTTCCTCTGGCACCTGTGGTGTAAACGCCTACCATAATATAACAAAGCTTTCCTTAAGGGAATGACCATGATACTAGACGAAAAGCTAAAAGTTTAAAAGTAATTAACTCAAAAGATTTATATACATCTGATTTCTAAATCATGGACAAACTGATAAATATCATGCAAAAGATTCAACTCATTTCTCGATAAATTAAGACTTACAACAAACCACACCAATATATTTGACATTAAACAGTATCAAACCAAGTGCCGTAAAATGTATTGATGTTATCCATATTTGCAATATCATAAAAATTCGGCAAAAACACTTCTCTGCAATTTCCATTTGAATCAACTACCGTAAAAGCTCTATTAAAACTTTGAATTAAACTATTATCTCTATTAGCTCTATTAAAACTATTAAAGCTTTGAAGGTGTTGTGGGGCCGCAGTGTAATCCTCTGACATTGCAGCCAGAATAGTCAGGCGGAGTGGGTTCGAGTCCCGGTAGAGCCCCACCACTTGAGCGTCATGACAAGGGGTCGCGGACTCGATTAGGTCTGCTCTATTTCTGCGATCCCAGCGCTTGGCGCTGAAAAACGCAATTTCACCTTCACCATTAAAACCTCCTATCTATTAAGCCTTCTCTCCAATAAGCCCCTCCCCTCTGATCCAAAACTTCAAATAAGCCCCCTTCTCAATTAACCCCCACTAACATTAAATTCCAGAAATTACCACCGATTTTTCATATATTTGCTCGACAAGTTTGCACGGAAGTTTTGATAGCGTTTCGGATGGAGAATGTGTGTATTTGACTCGTTAAATGATATGTCAATAGATTTTGCAAATAAGCATCCCTATGGAGTGCCCGAGATTGAATAAGTCCCCGAAGGCTTAATAGAGCTTTACGGTAATCTAACCACAGGTGAGTAACAGGTATCTGAGTAGGCATTTAAAGGTTTAAGGTATTTGAACTCTCTGTGATTTAGCAGTGTTTTGCTGTCCAGTTGGCTAACTGAATGATGAAAGGTTGGTTGTCATTATGCATTCTAATATCGAAGATCTTGGTGGAAATCAACCATTGAACTGATGAATTGGAAGATGCAGCATTTGCAAACTTGTAACTCAATAAGTCTTCTTTTTAATGCTGAAATAAAGTGCGAAAATAATCAAATGAATTGCAATGACTGGGAGAAAACCTGATGTCATGAAGTCTTCCATAAGCCCCTTTCCCATTCCTTCATAAGCTACGCAGTCGCTGGGTTTGTTTTGTAATCTGTTTGCAGCAAGATTTTCAGCAATTGTCTGAACCTTTCATTGGTGGAGTATACCTTATATAAATGGCCATGGAGTAGACATTTTTGCATCCAGTAGTATCGTAAACAGTGTATGAGAAGCGTGCCTAGTAATCATGTACTGTAAATTTCGATTAAAATATAAGAAAGGTAGGTAGGTAGGCATTTATATTTAACGTGGCCAGCCCGCGAAAGTCTGAGAGACTTATTTCCAGCAGGGGCCACGGATGTTTTACCATCAGTCCGCCGCAGCTACCCGCCACAGCTACCAGATTTCCCTCACATGGCTCTGGTCGACCCGGGCAAGTGTTACGGACAGCGACCAAACTGTCCAGCGTGGGATTTGAACCTACGGCCGTTCTGACCTTTGGCTTACGAGTCAGACGCCTTAACCACTCGGCCACACGCTCACAGTTAAGACAAACCTTCTACCTAAGGGTGTCACTTTCTATCCTTTCAACAAGGCAAACTTTCCTCTAGTAACAGATGACAGTTGGAATACTGGTGACTTAGCACTTCCCAAAATTTGGCACAAAGCTCCCGCCACAGCGAGGTCAGTTGTGACTTGGCAAGATTCAACGGCAAATGTAAAGAATGACAATCACACAGGAAAAACATGACTGATCCATGCTATATTATTCCATTACATACCTTTCTTTGTCGGCTTTCTTTCTGCTTTTCACAACTAGGCCAATAACGAAAATGACTAGGAGAGCCACTACTGTTACGATAGTACCAATGAAATACATGGAACTATACACCTAACAGAAAACAAAATATTTATTTAATTATTTGTTCCTGGACTAAAATACTCAAATAGCTCTGTGGAATAAAGGGCATATTTCATGAATGTCATTAGTTAAAGCAAAGCAATAGACCTTTTAGCTATTCTGAAAACCAATGTGGATCTAAAGATATTGCATTAAAATTTGTAGAATTTTCGAATGTGCACAATTGCGATCGAAGCTCTAACGCCACTCAATCGAACCTCGCGTATAAAATTGTATAAAAATATCGCTCGATCCAGGCTCTTTTGTAGAATAGCTAAAAGGTCTATTCTCTTTATTGTTTATTAGAAAGCAATGGATCGAGACTGAATAGACCTTTCAGCTATTCTACGAAAGAGCCTGGATCGAGCGCTATTTTTATACCGGGTGAGTCAATAAAAACGCCCGGCGTTTGAAAAAATCCTGGTCCCTGAATATCAAAGCAATGAAATTGAAAACTGTCTTATTTTATCCCCGATATGTCAAATTAGGTCCAGTAATTTACCCGGTTTTAACCGGTCATTCCTTCCCGTCGAAAAAGGAGATTTTCTGTAGGAAGCCCCTTTCGAAAACCTGCAAAAACGAGCGAAAACAGCAAGCAAAATTTCCCTTTGTTCTCCTTCCTGACAATAATGACTCTTGAATATGTTCATGTATTTTGTCCTCATGAGAGAATGGAATCCCCCAGAATGAGTTATTTACACCATGGGGAAGACTTTTCAACTCGTCAAAAAGAAAGCACATGCAAAGGCGTGCTGAAAGTCATCGCTGTGAGGTTAACACATTAGGGACTTTCGCTTGTAATTTTAGCATGTTTTTTAGGGTTTCTCAAAGGGGCTCATTTTAGAAAATCGCTTACAGAATCTGAACGGAGTGACCGATTTTAGTCAGGAAAATTTCTAAAAATAATTGAACATGTTAGCTATTCAATCAGGTATTGCAAAATATCACTGCTTATATACTCAGGGAGCAGTAGCCTCTCAAAAGCCGGGCGTGTTTTTGACTCACCCGGTACATTTTTATACACGAGGTTCGATTGAGTGGCGTTAGAGCTTCTATCAGAATTGTGCATATTCGAAAATTCTACAAAATGTATTGATATATCGTTAGATCACGATTCTTTTTAGAATAGCTAAAAGTTCTATTATCAGCGCAATAAATTCATGAAGCAGAAATAAAAAGTCTTGAAGGAATGGTATTCAAATCAAGACTTCTTTGTTGTATGTGAAAACGTTCCATAATTTCAGATTTCACATTAGACTCACGATTTAGTCCCAGTTATCACAACAATAACAAAAACAATGACAAAACAACAACACTCATATTTTTGCTCAAACTGAAACTTGTGGATTTTCATAAAAAATTTGAGACGGAATTGAACACGTTTAGGTGTGCACTCTGGAATTAGGCTAAAGTGTAGTCTCAGAAGCAAGGCAAGCAACCCTCCACAGTTGGAAACTTTCATTGCTGCAGTGATTCTCATAGAACCTAATTGGCCTTAAAAATGAGGAAATCCTGGTTCACAGTGAAAGGTTTGTTGATTCTTGGATCAAGGAAGCATTCATCTAGGTACATACGGCTTTTGTTCATGGCTAATATCACTGTCAACTTGAAAATTGAGGTGCTTTAGCATGAGAGGTTCGAGCCTACAACTTAGGCCTATCTCTTAACTTCTAAATGAAATCTTACCACTTTCGTTCTCCTCCAACGAAGCAACGCAAAAGGAACAACACTGTATCCGAACATAACGTGCTTGGACACATACATGAATGGAATCAATACACCCTTTGTAACAGGACTTAATTCATCGAATACCAATCCAGTTAATTGATAAATCCTATCATTGAGCTGTAGGAAAACAGACAAAAAGTATGTGAAAGGCGATGTGAAGCACAAGGAGGGAATGCACAATAACATCTAATTTCTTGATATACGAAATTTCTGGCCATATATCTCGATTTCTGCACCCCAAGTTTAGTCTGATAGCAAATTTTCATATTCCTAGAGTATGTGATTTCGATTTTATGGCGATAATAAATTTGAGAAGTTATAAGGGATTTAACCGTGAAAATCGTTCGGGGTGTAACTGTACACCCTCAGTCATTACTCACGGTCAAATCCCTCATAAACTTTCAAATTTTTTATCCTTATAGCTCATAGAATTAAAATTGCTAACACCAAGATCATGAAAATTTGCAATTAGCCTAAGATTAGGGTGCTGAATACGAATCTGGGGTCAGAAATTTCACATGACGCAAGCTAAAGAAATTTTGAAAAATTCCAAAACGAGGCCACTTAGTTGAAAAGGTATATACATAACTAAAATTAACAGCCTCATTTTGGCAATTACTTAAAATTCCTCCATACGGAATTTAAAGGCCAAATTCGGATTTAGCATCTAAACTTTCGTCAAATCACAAGTTTTTGTGCTGTTAGCGGCCGAATCGTTAATTCTATGGTAACGGAAAGTTTAAAAACCATTTAAGGGATTTGACCGTGAAAATGACTCGGCGTGTAAAGTTTCACCCCAAGCGATTTTTCACCGTCAAAGCTCTTATGAATTTTTAAACTTTACATTGTCATAAAATCAACATCACAATCGCCAGCAGTGTAAAAGCAAGTAACCAAATTAAAGTTTGGGTGCTAAATCCGAATCTGGGCTCGAAATTTCCAAATAACATTTCCAAAACGAGGTTCGCTTAATTGAAATGGTGTATAGCAACTCGATTTTCAGTTTTACTTTCCTTGATGCTCTTTAACTGTTTGAGAATTTCTATTGCGGAGATCACTTCATATAATGGAATATCTTAAATCCCTTCAATTAGCAGCCTCATTTTAAAAATTATTCAAAATCATTTCACACGAAATCTTAGAGGCCAGATTTGGATTTAGCACCAAAACTTTAGTGTAGCAGCAAGGTTTCATATTGCTAGTGGTCATAATATAAATCTTACAACGATTCAACGCTTAAAAATCTGTAAGAGATTTGACCGTGAAAATGATTCGGGGTGTAAAAACTCAACCCGAGCAATTCTCACGGTCAAATTCCTTATAAATGTTTAAATTTTACGTTGAAATAAAATCAACATCACAAGCACCAGCAATTCAAAAAAGTATTTCGCATAAAGTTTGGGTGCTAACTCCGAATCTGGGCTCAAACCTTAATATGAAGAACGGAAGGAAATTTTAACCACTTTCCAAAACGAGGCCATTTAATTGTAATGGTGCATTATGGCAGAGAAAGAATGATTCAACAAATTGATTTCATATCTAAGACCCCGTTTACACGATGCCGGTAGAATTTGAAAACGGCATGAAAAAGTGTCGTTTTGGTCTCCCGTTTACACGATGCCGGTAGAATTTTATACTAATTCCATAGACAACAACAACTGGCGTCAATAATCAATCAAGATAGACAAAACAACTACGACAATAAGGATAATAGGGGGATTAAAGATATTAGCCTCGTGACGAAAGCGACATAAAATTCTGCCGGCAAAGTGCGTTTACACCATGCCGGCAGAATTTGAAAACGGCAGAATTACAAACTTTGCCGTTTTGCTAACCGAAACAAAATTCTGCCGGCAGAATTTCGAAATTCTGCCGGCATCGTGTAAACGGGAGGCCAAAACGGCACCTTTTTATGCCGTTTTCAAATTCTACCGGCATCGTGTAAACGGGGTCTAAGTTGGCCAATCCTTAAAGGCTCATATTCAACCAGCATACCTTGCACGTGTCGCCTCTTAGTTGGTCTTTGTTGTCATCATTTTCATGGGCCATAAAAATGACAACAACAAAGGCCAACAAAGAGATGGCGCCAGCAAAGCATGCTGGCTGAAAAGGAGCCTTTAAGCAATGAGATATTAAAGGAACGAACTTGCAAAGTAAATTGCATCAATAAAAACTGGCAAAATACCCAGCGTTTTCTTAAACGTTTTCTTCACTCAGTACAGAAAGTTTTAGAGAAACGATCTTCAATTTAGTTTTTAAAACATTTTCTGGATTGTACACTTACCAGCCTCTGTACAATGATAATGATAAACTCTCGAGCAAACGTCAAAAAATATCCAATATAGAAGCCATGCCATATTGCCAAGAAAGCTAGGGCGGTCACATGTGATATATTCTTGTTGCCAAGGAAACGTAGACGTTTGAAGACATATCTAGGCGAAGGAAATAGTTTCTTTGAAACACAAGTTAGCAAGAATTTGTGCTACAAGACTACTAATCTAGCTTTTATATTACTTCGCGGGGGGTTTCCTCACTTAGTTTCAAAATGAAGGTCCTATTTCGCGGAGTAACAGTTATAATACATACTGAAACAAACGCAGCATTCAAATGTTGTGAGATTGGTACGTTATAAACGGATGTCGGCAGCTGCGTGCCATGAGAAATTTCCCCTGGATACATAACACAGTTTGGACCTTTTACACGGGACATGGCAAATAGGTAAAGATGCTTCTTAAGATTCTTTTAAGGCAACATTTGTAAATACGATCCTGTTTCATATATAGAATTGGGACACGAAACAGTGCTGGTCTATGTAAAGGAATAACCTGCAGCAAGTCAACCAGAAAATCTGACAAATCTTGAGAATGACGTACCGCAATAGTTTCAGCAAATAAACATAATTGTTGTATTAGTAGAACTAAAATGCCAGGATTTGAATACACTAAACATATCGGAAACAACCCTTCATCAGTAGAAAATCTAATTATTTTTATGTACTTAGACTGTACTTAAAACACCTTTTAAATTTCTTTTAAATTGCACACTTCAGTTCAAGTCCTGTTAAAATCTAGCGTCAAAATCTGACGCAACACCATACAAATACTCCTAAAACACAACAATTGCTCGACACCTAATCTGAACCTGACTCTACTATTTATCAGTAGAAATTGTTTATGCATAGCCTTTTGTATTCTATTGCAAATTTAGATTCAATTTAGTTGCCTGCTTTAATGTCATAGCCATGGGCCATAGGGTAGCCATGATCTTCTCCTCCTCACAGTATCTTCCTAGTAGTGGAGAAAAGTAATTCAAAAATAATTTCGTTCTTTTGAAATTTTATATTGGAAAAAAATACTTACTTAGCTACCCATTGATTTGTATTGATGTTGAAGCAACCAACTAAACTCTGTTAGAAAAGAAGATGAATACTTATCATATTATTGTTTCACAAAATAAATCGTTAGCTTCTTTTAACAGCAAGACGCACACGTCCTTGAAAACGCAGCTACTTCTCTATGCTTTCAGAGCATTCTAATTTTCCAGCCTTTTCCCTCTCAGAAAGCTGCTCACAGACAGACAAACTCCCTAAGAACAGTTTGCATTCTCACATTTCCATCATTTGTGAAAATGCGCATTTTGTATTTTGCTTCCCTTGTCGATGTCCTAGTTTTTGCAGTGCGGCCTCAAAAGTATACTTTTCAGGTAGTCAGTTTCAGTAGAGAACGTAATTAAGTCTCTCGAGATTCGCAACAGTTTTAAAATTGATTTCACTTTGTAATTTACATCCTCGAACAAAAGAATTATGCTGGCATGTTCCTGCCTCGCGTCTTTTTGCTAAAATAGCTTATTAAAGGACAAGTCCGAGGTTGGTATGATTACTCATAAATTTCCTTCTACATTTTGACATTCATAACAGCTGTAAACAAGGTAAAAATTCTGCGAATTTAGGCCACACATCGTTGCAATTTCGTCACCATTTTTCATCAAAAAACACGACAAAGAGGCTGACGGCGATTAACAAGCAGGAAAACATTAGGGCGGCATCATTTTCGTTGAACGGAATGAGGCT
The DNA here is from genome assembly GCA_964019985.1 of Aurelia sp. 4 Dawson et al 2005. Taxonomy (NCBI): domain Eukaryota; kingdom Metazoa; phylum Cnidaria; class Scyphozoa; order Semaeostomeae; family Ulmaridae; genus Aurelia; species Aurelia sp. 4 Dawson et al 2005. The sequence continues at coordinate 15,241,822 of OZ026509.1, forward strand.
TCTTTGCGCTTTATGATGTCACTGTCCTCTCATCGCTTATTTCAATACGTAGAGAAATGGTGGGGAAAAGTACCATACAACAAAATGCATAACAGTATAAACTTGAATTTTATTATCAACAAATATGGAGATGTCTCCTGGATTCATGAGCAAATCTGTTCTTCCGCTTAATTACCAAAGGTCACAAACCTCTAAAGTGTATCCAGTAATATAATATTGTGTGAGTCTGATATTTCGCAAACCATCCCATTTTGCTTTGCCATTTGAATCGACACCATTATAGCCCAGGCCAGTAAAAATACAACAGCCTTCCTGAAAGAACAAATTGTGAATGTCAGAAATACGGGATTAAAAAACTGTCATGAGAAAGTCAACTGAAAGTTAACTACAAGTTGACCAAAAGTTACTGAAGTTAACAAACAGTTACTAAGTTTTTGAATGTTCTGTGTATAAATAGTAACTAGTAGAACGTGGAATTTGATATACGTGAAGGGGCCTTATTACAGAGGGTGCATACCTAGAACTTTGGCTTTCAAGGGATAGGCCTATTAGAGAGGGGGCGCGAAATTGAGGGGGGGGGGATAAATGGAATCTTCATTGTATGCCGATTTTGTCTGTTAGGTACTTCTCTGAACACTATGCTTTATACTCACATTAACAACAAACTGAATATGAATTTGATAAAAAGCATCATTCATACTTACAGAAAATAGCCAGACAAAAATATATTTGAGGAACATGACATGGTACCAGATTGCAAGTTCGAAGCATTTCCTAATGAACGATGCATCCTGAAATAGCAAAATCCTGAATCAAAGTCTCACAGTAGATTTATACTAAGACTGGGTACTGTAATAAATGGTCGAGTACAAAATTAGCAAATGGAGCCATCATGAATCAACAATCAATTCCATCCATCCATCGTTCAATCAATCAATCAATCAATCAATCAATCAATCAATCAATCAATCAATCAATCAATCAATCAATCAATTCTAACCAGACTCCTTCGCATTTCATCACGCATGTACAGTTCCACCATCGTAGTGCCACAGTTACTACGCACCGTCCAAAAGCCAAAAAGCAATAAAAAGAAAGGATAACATCGGCTTCCCTGTGTTCTAACATATGAGAAGTCATTTGGCAACGGGGATAAGTCAGAAGAGAAAATTCCTTCAGAAAAATCACCTAAAAAGCTGTTTTGAGCAGACAAGAAAAATGGCAAAGAAATGCAAGGTAATTTCGTCATTTCTTCATAGCGGACAGAGGTAGGATGAGTCTGATTAGTAATTCCAAATCTACCAAGTTCTAAAAATTAGTCGACTTCGTAGAGATGGAGATATATTCTAAAACCAAACAAAAATATTCTAAATGGTAGATTTCGGCATCATCTCTGTGTCTATAGTAGTTTGCTAAAGAAGACAGGCAGCTCTTCAAAGTAGCCAAACCTTCTGTCTTCTGGAGCAGGAGGTCCAGCAGGCCTTTCAAACCTCTAAACCTACTGTTTGGAGAATTTCAGCATGAATCATACACAAATTCCGATTCTACCAAGTCTAATGTTTACAGAATTGGTACCAATCAAACAACTTGTTCCCAGGGGGGCACTCGATAAAATTTAAGATAGGGATGCTCATTTGGACTGATTTTTTGTCTACCTAAAAAGATGACAGGCCCAAAATTTTCAAACCAAAACAAAATGACGGAATTATTCTTGAGCCCCCTTAACTATCCTTGTTGTACCACAAGTTCAATTGAGAAAATTGCACCTTACAATTCTGCACAAGATAGCACAACTGATATTGAATTTGGAGACCACCACAGCAACTCTTAATTGACTGAGATTATAACTTTGTAAATACAAACCCAAAAAATGACACAAATTTTCAATGAGCCCAAAAAATGACGGCAAGTTTATCAACCCCAAAAAAATGACGCCAAGTTAGCCAAACCCAAAAAAATGACATTTTCATAAATTTTAAACCCAAAAAATGACACGAGCATCCCTATCAAAATTTTCACAAGTGCCCCCCCCCAGGGAACTTGTTCTCCCTGCGGCATGTTTCTAGCCAGTTCAGCACGCTAGTTTTAAGCAGCAAATAAGTAATCAAGACATTATATCAGTCTAGCTTATTAGCACCTCTATGATATGTGATTTGAGCTCTTACCAAAAACTTCTTGGACATGACATATTGCGTCGGATACAATGGATCCAGAGTTATGAACAAAACTAGAAAGACGACTCCAAGGAGAAATCGCATGAATCCAGCCAATAATCTGAAACAAGATGAGAGAAATATTTGACGAGGAAATTTACTAAAAGTATTTAATTATAAGATAGGTTAGAAGAATCCGTTCGATTTGAACTGACTGCAACTGATATTTTTGCATTATTGCCTGCCGATGCAACGTAAGAAAACTAGAAAAAAACCAGTCACAGTGAATTACTCTAAGTGGAAACTTAGCGAGGGAACATATCATCGTTAAACTGGAAGTTTAATCAAATGAAAGCTGGCTTTAAGACAGAGCTCTGTACAGAAACTTTTGGTCCAATCTGACATGAACAGCATACTTTGGAAAGCGATCAAAACGAAGCTAGACTCAAAGTGAGTGAAAACACTTAGCCATCAAAGTTACGCTATCTATGTTCCCTTATTCTTCTTGATACTATCGATAATGATAAAGTCAATTAAAGAAAATTGAATCACCTGGAACCACCTTTAGCTTCTGCGTTTTCATCTATGAGGGTTCCTTCAATGAATGAAACATATCTTCTCATTGAAAACTAAAATAAAATAATCACAGAATTTGATAAAACAGCATATTACGCGAAAGACTCATATTATGCGAAATAGAAGGAATCAAGGTATATTTTATGTGTACCAAGAGAACGCCTCTGTTCTTAAATGTTTTGCAGGCAAAATGACTCATGTCAGCCTTGCACTTTCAGGAGAAGCGCTATTATGGACGTAGCCAGAATCTGATCAGATTGAGGCAGACGAAGTGGGGAATTATGTTCTGAAATAAAGCTTCTTCTCTAGCCGATTGCGACGCTATGACAGTAATAGATCCTACGTGAAAAATTTAAAAAAAGTTATACTTGATTCGAAATCCTAAAACTATGGATGACAGAGACTCAGATATATGGAAAATATCTGATCAGGTTAATGAGAGTGAAAGAAAGAGATATGAATAATATATAATGGTTTTAAGAAAGCAGTAAAGGCCAACTTCTTCTTTCTATTAGGTAATGCATAATTGCAAATAGGTTTTTACATTATCGTTTTTGATATTCTAATAACATTTGTATTTTTAACTGTATATGTATTGTAATTAAGTATTTATTATCTATTTATTATCCATTAATTAAGTTTTTATTGAAGTGCCCCTTGAAAAACGGCTTCTGCCACAGCCTAACCTAGACTGATGACGATGAGTCTCTTGCTGCCCTGTGCTCTTTGACTTGATGATGGCGCTTCAGGAAATAGAGACTCATAGTATTACTCTGAAAAACTTGGCCCTATTTAGGCCCAAACTTCGCAATTCCTAACGTACCAATCAGATTGCGAGACTCGGCAGAGAACAATGATGTCGAATTCTCGATTCGAATGATGCAGTTGACTAGATTTTGAACAAAGTTGCTATGGCAGGTGGCTGAAGTTTTCTCTTGTTTGTTTTGGTCTTAAAAACATGGAAAATGTAGCGTTAAAAGACTCATTTTGGACTTACCAGGTAAAGTGAACTTCCTTCTTCAGATTTATACCAAGTGTTTTTGATGAAACGCCTGCCTAACGTGGTTTTTATCGAATTTTCTTTCCAAGGAGTGACCGTTGAACAGAGCTACGGCAGTCGTTCGATCCTGATTCGATCGATCGAATCATAATCGAATGCAGGAGATAGAGCCGGGTTTTTCACTATTTCATGGTGAGTCCCTCTTGAGCAAGGTTTACCGCAGGGATACAAGGGACTCATCGTCATAGGTCTAAGCCTAACCCTCCTCAAATGAATGAAATAAAAAATGACTAAATATAAATATCCATCAATAATCTATTCTGATGTCTTTTTGATTATATCCAGAATCTTTGTTCACTGACCGCTTGCTTACCTGGGGTCCAGCCATTTGCGCTCCAAAGTAGAAGGAGAATCCAGTTATCTGTAAGCCACAAATTAACGTTAATGTTACCAGAAAATAAATCCAAGTCACTACCGGATATATAATCTTGGGACCCATAGGGTAGATGTTGTCTCAGATTCGTTCTTATAGTTGTTGCTACGGTTATTCTAAAACATGGAACAACATTACCATGTTTTGGTAGCATTTGAAAATGTCTCGTGAAAATACCTTATCGACACACTTTGGTACAAGATGTAATCAAGATGCTTTCTGTTCTCATTTTCTATCTTCGACGCATTTCGACACCATGGCCATAGTCAGGAGAATGGGTTTTTACAAGATGGTATGGTGTGCCCCTTTATAGCCTTAAATCAGTCACATGATGCCGTAATAAGGGTCATATGAATCCTAAGTTGAATTAAGGTATTTCGTTTTATGTGTACAAAATAATAAGCCACAGGGAAACAAAATATTGCATAATTGTACGAACGGAAACATCTTCTAAAATTAAAGTACCATTACTGTTTACAAATCTGCTTTTGCTTCGGACACTTGAGAAATAGAAAATGGTCTTCACCTACCTCCATTAGAGTGGGAATTCGATCCAACGCCGTCAGTTTCTGATCAGCAGAAAGCTCTTCCTGTAAATCAGTTGATAAAAATCAATTGATTTTCGACCAAATACGCTTTACAATAATATTCAATCATAGCTTATATTGGTGTCTGACACAGTTATTGGGCAATGACAACGTGAACAATTGTAGTTTACCAGTTTGCATTTGTATGTCAAAATGTGCCATATTCTGTAAGCACGTTGGTCACCAGGGGTTTGCAAACGTTTCTGTCCATTGCTGTTCTCGGAATTTTCAGCCGTACAGCTTCACTTTTTCCTAGTTCATGAATTTGTCTTTCTAAGGAAGGCATTCTCAGCTTTGTTCTTGAAAGAAAAGTGGATCTTATCTCATAGCACTTGCCTACCTTTGGGCGCTTTCCATCATAGCAGTCCCATGTCAAACCTGAAAAAGACAGCAAGTTATTTACAGGTTGCTCGAAAAATACTATCCAATTTTCACCAGGTATTACGTTAAGTCATACAATGAATTGCTTTACGAAGATTGATACTGCATTTTAAACTGCAAGGCAATAGCCTTACTACTTTAGCAACATCTGAAGGCTTTTTGATTGGGTATTTCTTAAGTTACAAGAAACATCTTTCACAGGAAAAAAATAATCATATATTTAAAGATAAAGAGACTGTTCATGGGGGGAGAGATTCTCAATTCAAATGGAACAGTTCACTGATTTAGATTCCAATTTACCAGGAGAAATGCAGCAGAAGGTTCAAATCTTTCAAATCCTTTGAAAAGTGGGTGTAACAATTCTGTAACATTTTTTATTGATTTCAATCGCTTGAAAGGAACAATGGGTACTTTGCTGCAGATCTGTCTTGGACATTGTCTAAGTGGCGGCATTTTAATCATTTTTGGAAGGATTCATGGAAAATTTAAAAAGATTAACTGCATCATAAATCCCAAATCGACAGAGGAAAAAAGATACATTCTTCAACAAAAATAGTTTAGGTGGTAAGCAGAAATCTGCAGCTTTTCTGGTTTAAGATTTAGAGATCTGATGATGTCACAGCCTTAAACATAATAAAACTGCAGTTTTAAAATTAATGTAAATATAAAAAAAATTCATGACAGATCTACAACAAAGCACAATATGTTCCTTCCAAGCCATCCAATTCAAAGAAATTTTCTAAAAGAATTTTACATCCACCTTTTTAAAGATATGAGCCCAACTTTTCAAAGATGTGAGCCCAATGTCTTAAAATGCCATGAAATACCTCTCCATATAAACAAGCCTGAAATTGATACAGCAACAAGAAAATTGTTGTTTTGGTGCTGAAAAATAAGATTTCTTACCAATAAGGCGCAAGCATAAAATACATTGTGGCGTTGTCCATTTGATGTCATAGGAGTCTGATGCAGTAAAGATATATCCAACAATTAGATATGTCTGTGAAATGATGAAAATTGATTATACACAAAATTTCATTTTGAATTTAATAATATATATATATATATATATAGCTACAGTCAAAGTCACAAATTTGGTTCCCTCTTGAGTTTTGAATTTGTTAAGCATATAAATCAAGGAGCTTAACACCCCAATTTTCCATTGTTTTATTGCACTGTTCTATTTGTGTTCTTGTTTATCAATGTATGTGGCTGTTCTGATGCCAACTACCAGTGTCCCAAAGGATTACTCCCATTTGAAAAATAACCAAAATTTGGCAATCAATCCTTTTCTAAAATTTTCTTTTTGATCCCTTTTTCAATGGCCTAAAAATATTTGGAGACAATAAAGTTTTTGTTTTTACTTAGAGAGTATGAAATAAGCATGGAATAACCTCTTTTGGAGCCAAACTCTTTTAGCAATATTGTAAATCTTTTCTAAGACCAGTTCGTTGAGATTTTTTATTGTCTTTCAAGTCTACAATAATAGTTAACATTTCTTTCTGACATTTATGACCAAAGCAGAAGCTTTAGACAAATTAAAATAATCAGGTGCTAATCATCAATGCTTCTTACAGCATTTTTCAAAATCCGGTGGCCCTAAAACGAGCAAAATTTTCTGATTTTAAAACCAGTCACAAAATCTGCTATACCTGGAAGAATACTTTGGTCTATGATCTGCTTGTCAAGAAAAAGAAATTTGCAGATCAGCCAACTAATGCCCCATTCACACTGCAAGTTAAACCAGCTTAAATTAAACCAGATTTTTGAATAGGGCCTTCTGATTGGTCAATCAAATGAATCCAGTCATTTGATTGGTTGAAATTTAATCTGGTTTAGATAAAGCTTGTTTAACTGTGTCAATGTGAATGCAGTATAATGAAATTTTGGTGACTTTTCGAACAAGAATACTTTTTTGGACACCAAATACATTCACATTTTGCTTCGCCCATGGTTTTAAATTCTCATTCAAAATTGATATCAAACAAATCACAAAGGAATATTGTATATAAAAATTGGCTACTCATTCTTGCACCCTAGGCCAAGACAAGAATCCCCTCTTTGCTGTCGACTTCTTTCTAAGCACATGCCAGTTCAAAACAGTTTTGAAAAATGAGGGGTTTGCAGATGTATCAGGAACAAGTCAAATTGTTTTTCCGCTGGTTTAAGAAGCACCATTTTTGAGCACCATACAGCAAGGTAACATTTCAACTTCCCATCATATGTAAGACATTTAATCAAAAATATTACATACAGATTAATGAAGCTTGACTTACCAAATTGAATGTGAAAAGAATGAGAACTGATAATCTTGTGCCACCAATAAGAGTCAGTATGACATATGTAACAAGTACTGATATGATAGGATAGACAAAGTCTTGCCCTGTGAAAAGATATCAGTTTCGGCTCAAATCTGTCTAACCTTTAAGGGGGTGAGTGTGGGGTTGCGTTGTATTTTGGTATGCATTGAATGGCTTTGAAGCAACTTTGGGTAATTTGCTGTAAATCTGCCATGATAAAATTTTGATATCCTGATTATTTTCAAAATGGTGGCATTTTGCTAATTTTGTAAAAATTCATCAAAAATTTCACAAACATTAAATTATAGTAACTTCAATTCAATTCAAGTCATTCCATCAAATGAAAGAAGTAACATATAGCTATTTTGGAAGATTTTATGGCAATGCCACAGAACAAGCTTTGCCTGAATTATTTGCAAGAAATCTTCAGAAGACATACTTGAGCCATAGAAAAGATGTTAAATTCTCTTTTAAAAGAATTGTTAAGAAACTGCAAATATTCTCAAGGAATTAAATGGCATGAAACCATGTTAATGTGTACAAGGCCTGTACTGTTCTGTTCTGTAATGTACTGTTCTGTACTGTAATGTACATTAAGGGAAAAACTGTTGTGGGAACTGGCTTTTGTGAGCAGGAAGCAAACAATGTTTTCGGAATTAACTTCTGTGAATTAGCCTGAATGGGAGCTCTGGCTAGAGTAAACTTGGGCAGATCAGGTTTCTTGTCAAATTTTGTAATGTCTTAAATGCTGTTAAACTTTTCAATGAATTTCATATTTAAAGGAACTTTTTAGAGTAAAGCTTTTGCAATCTTAGCTAAAACGTGAAAAACACGAAAAGCTTCCTGCCTCCTGCCTCAAAAAGTTTCTTCCTATAAGGAATTTCGAAAATATAGTAAAATCAATTGAAATTTCACTTTTGCTTTATGATAAATGAAATTTTTTCTTATGAAAGTTTATTTCTGATGAAGCAAACCTGAAACACCAATTGATTTTACTACATTTTTGAAATTCTTGATCACATTTCTATATACTGTAGATTTTATAGAGAGGAGCTTAATATGATTTATCGTTTCTTCCTATAAAGTAACTATTCCAACTTACCAAAACCAAAATACAAGATCAGCAGACCACAAATTGAGAAGTATGCATTCTGAAATAAGTGACATAATAAACGTGTCACTGGCCTGCGTTGTCAAATTAGACCAAAATAGCATTCAATCAAAACTGGAAATCAATGAAGAAACAGATCTCCAATTCTTCATTTTACCACAAAAACTGTGAAATTGTAAAAGAGCAGATCTAAGAAAAATTTGATCTCAATGTAAAAATTTTTTGCCAAATGCCAAGTGAGATCAAGGAAAGCCCCTTTTGAATAGCTGACCAAATGTGAAAGCTAGAGATGCTATGGCTTCATAGCCTGCGTGCAGCCTTAACACTCCTCCACGAAAGTGTTACACTTCCGCGAAGGAGTGTTGAGGCTGCGCGCAGGCTATGGTTCCAATGCATCCTGAAGCAACAGCCAGAAAATTCATTGCATAATATGCTTTTCCTAACAACAATGGATGATGTAGGATCCTGTGAAACAACTTCCCAAAATTTAGATGGTCTCTCCTTGTTGCAAAGTGGTCCTAAAACCAATGGCGATAATGTTTAGGCTGTGTTTTACCAAGGCTTTGATGATGGAGGGGAAGGGGCAACAATCATAGCCCTTTTAAAGTCTTTGAAATGAGTTCCCCAGTACAGATGCCTGTAGGGATGATCAGGTCAGAAGTTGACTCCTTCTATAGAGGATTGCGCTAAACATGGCGGTGAGGAATTTTTTACCAAGACAATTCGAATTAAATCAGTGTTCGAATTACAAACCTTTGACAATTCTACAGGAATTCGATTAAAGAAACGCAGTGCATCATGATAAAAAAATCCTCACCGCTATCTTTAGCGCAATCGTCTATTGTAGGTCTTTCAACCAGAGATGTAATACTTAATAACATGCTAATATGTCTCACCTTGAAATATGGAGACCCTCTAGAAACGATGGCATGATAAACAAGTGACAATGGATATCCTGCAAAAGAAATTGATTCAATTGATTCAAGTGACTCTATCAGGCCCTCCAGTGCCTTTCTATTCATTGTAAAAATTTTAGCACACAACTATAATGTCCTTTTCAAACACTTAATGGCCCACTTATTATGAAAATGACTCAAATAAGTCTCTTTGCAATTAGGATGCTTCCCAGAAAATACAATTTTTGAAACTTCATGGTTGTAACATAAGTTACATGCCATCGAACATATCAGAGAATTTTCATTGCTGCATTTGGCTGCAACAAGGGCCTAAAACTATTGCTGTTTGTTTGGATTGGACACGGACCATAATTCTTTATGAAGAGTGATACAAAATAGAGCAACGTCCAGGTTCTAAAATGCCAACTGCCTCACTGTTTGTTGTCAAGAGGTGGTGACCAAACCGGTTGCTAAAGATAAACGTGCCCTGAATTTCTATTCAACAGAAAAGCACAACCTTTGAGCACTTCATTCAGCTTCACTATCAAGCGAAATATCAGGAACCGTTGTGAAGTTCTTAAGTAACAACAAAACTGTATTTTGATATGCGGGTCTGCGCCACGGTTGGTTACCATAATAGATGGATGGGCCTAAAATGGTAACAGGTATTTTTTCCATTACAAAGCATTGCTACCGAGAAGCTCACTCATCTTACCTATCAAGAGAGATATAAGGAACCGAAGTCCAGGTTCTGAAGTACCAATGGCTTTTGCTAGTCCATCTATTTTGATAAAATCGAAGCCCCCTTTGCCGCCTTGACTTGAACCCTCCATCTTGAAATCAGGCCACTTTTTGAAAGACAATGGTTTCGTCGTTAGACTAGCAACTTCAGTCCGAGTATTTGCTTAATTTACTGAATTGGATGGAAGCACCCGTATGTGGTCTATGTGGTATGTATGGCTTTATTTCCTCTCCATCAAGAAGGAAGGCTTTAATAAGTCTAAACTAAAAATCAAAACGAAATTTCGAAACACGAAATAATTTTTTTACTGTAAATCTGTTCCATTTTTGTTTTGTAATTATCAAAATTCCGAGTCTATTGCTACGTTTTGTGGAAAATTCCTTCACAAGAAGCGAATCGTGCAATTTGTGATACAAGCATGAAACATGGTGGGAAATGGCATAAGCGTACAAGGAAAAATTTGGGAGCTGCCTTGACTGATTCACAGACCAAACGAGAAACTCGTAGTTTCTCATTTGGTCTGTGAATCAGGCTAGGAGCTGCCCCACAAAGGATGCATTGGCTACGAAAATTTTGAAACCGATTTCTGCCAGATGGCGGATAGCTGCAAGCTTTTCCAACACTGGAGGCTGCTGCCCCCACCCCACCCTCTAGGCAGTTTGATGCCTGAAAAGGGTGTGATAAAAACATTTTTAAATTACTCCATTATAAAGCGAAAAACACCGAACAGCATCTTTGATCCAACAGCTATGAGAAGAGAATGTTTGATGTGTCTGGAACACGTAAAAAAGATGCGTACCGTATCTGTCTTTCACTTCCACGCTTCCCTGTTGTTGAAACACGCAGTGACTGACACATGGATCTTGACTGTTTCTAATGAGCAAGTCATGCTGTTTTGTATGCTCAGAACTAGACATGTGATTAGACGACATGAATTCAATTGAACATGTAAAAATCCAGGGGGTGAAAGGGCCATATGGTACCAATTGGCAAAATGAAGCAAAACTGTTTCTCCGACTTCCATAGGACCGACCTTCGCAGCATGCAGGCATCTGCTTCAAATCTATGAACTTTAAGAAAATTTTTCATTTCGTCTGAAACTGTTTTATTTTGCCGAGAGTATATAGACGAAATAAAATCTAAATCTCAACCGACACATTGCCTGTCAAATGACAAATAGAAGTTAGCATAGATAGATGCTATCTATTTTTTGCGTCAAATTGCTTAGGAATAAGGTTAGCACAAACGAGCTTCAAACATTCATAGAATAGATATCTTGGAAGAATCTTTACAAAATTCTTGAGAATATTTATCAGTGCACAGTTGTTATACTTGAAAATGGCAAAGCGTCTTCGTACTACTTTGTTACTATGCTACATTGGTACTTTGGTACTCTGTCCTTTTGCAACTACAACACTAGTTATCAATTTCGAGTAATGTAGTTTATAGTTTTATCTTACATAAGTCGTATACAAAGTGTGCTTGCGTCATAACTTGGGCCATAGACTGAGCTTATGGGCTTTGAGTCTCAATTCAGATTATATGGAACCTTGTGGAACCAACCAGACTGTACTAAGCCTGTGTCCCCGACTCTTGTCCTGCGTACTGATGCGCTTGAGGATTCGCTAGGCGAGACTCAGAAACAACAACTATTTTCTGAATCAGAGTATGATCGACTGACTGCTAAATTCTCTCTTGCTCTTATGAAATACTCGCTTTACATAAACCAGACATGCAATATAAGCAGGAGACATGAGGAGATTACGTGTCCTAAATGCAATATATGTAATGTGCGTAACCAGAGGCCACACACGCAACACCACCCCCTCCCTTCTATTTTGTTCCCAGTCGTCAGTGGGTAACAAAATCTCCAAACCTCAGCGGGGGTCCTATATTTTGTCTCAGTCTTGCTGGGCGTGGTTGCAATGGTCTCTCTCCAGGAACTTGGGGGTTATCTTGGTTTTCGGAAAATGTCATTTCCTCTGCTTCCCTGACTGGGGCAATAGTTTTCCCTTGGTCGAAGGGAAATGTGCAAGCTTTGACATTATTGTGGTGCACAATCATGTCTTTTCCTTGTTTTGACCGAATTTTATAGTTAACCCCAAGTTGAGAAATGATTTGATAAGGCCCAATCCATCTCCCTCCAAATTTCCAAGCTTTTGGGCGGCGAAGTAATACCGAGCGACCGACTGGAAGAGGGACCCAGTTACCTTTACTTTTGCTGTCTACTTGTTTCTGACTAGCTAGTCGACTTTTTTCAAGACTTTTGCCTGCTATCTGCACTATATCCTGAAGATTTCTTCTAACTGACTGTGAGTATTCATGCTGCGTACTTGGATTCTTAATTGGTATTCCAAGATCTACTTCAATTGGAGTTCTAGCTACCCTTCCAAAGACAAGTTCGTAGGGACTAAAACCTGTACTTTCATGAACACTAGTGTTGTAGGAATAAACAGCAAGATCTACCCACAAGTCCCAATCATCTTTATATTTCGAAACATAAGAGGCAAGAATATCCTGCAAAGTGCGGTTTTGCCGTTCAACCAGCCCATCACATTGAGGGTGATATGCAGAGGTACGGGACTTGTGGATACCCATGAGGCTACAGATTTCCTTCATCAAATTACTTTCAAAATTTGACCCTTGGTCGGAGTGAATTATTTCGGGTGGACCAAATCTGGTGAAAACTTTAGAGACTAAAACTTCGGCAACTGTACGAGCTTTTTGATCTTTAGTGGGAAAAACTTCAGACCACTTACTGAAGTGATCCATTACCACCAGCAGGTGTTTATTTCCTCTCGATGTTTCAGGTAAAGGACCCATGTAGTCCATCGCCCAAAATACAAACGGTTCGCTTACTTCAATAGAGCGAAGTGGTGCCTTCCTAAGGTGATTGTCTGTCTTGTTTTTGGCACAGGTTTGGCACGATCTCACAAAATCACTTATTTGTACCGACATTTTTGGCCAGAAAAATCGTTCTTTGGCTCGATGAAGTGTCCGACGAATTCCTAAGTGACCTGAGAATGGACTACAGTGAATCCCATACAAAACAGAATCAACGAGTGCTTCTGGTACCACATATGCATACCTCGGTAGGGAATGATCTGTACTAAGATTCTTGGCCAGCAAGCCGTTAGAGAGGAATAAACTGTCCCAGCAGTGCCAGAAAGTACGAAGGGACGGATTGTCTGCCCAAACAAAATAAGGTGGTTTAGGTAATTTGGCCGATTTCAATTCAATGATCTTAGCAATGACTGGATCATTCAGTTGAGCCTGATGGAGATTATAGCCAGGAGTCATTGTCGTGGCACAACCAAATGATTGGTCAACCACAGGGGCCTCGGGAGCATCTTTTTCATCTGATGGCAAACGGGAAAGTCCATCAGCATTCCCATGGGCAATGCCAGGGCGGTGTTTGATTATAAATGAGTATTCCTGGAGTGTCATGACCCACCTGGCAAGTCTCCCCTTTGGCTCAACAGTATGAAGCCATTGCAATGCACTGTGGTCCGTAACAAGTGTAAATTGTCGACCAAGCAAATAAACACGAAAATGTTCAACAGCAAAAATGACAGCAAGAGCTTCCTTTTCTGTGGCGGAATAGTTCTTTTCACGATCTGAAAGTGATCGGCTACAGTATGAGATGACACTCTCCTTACCACTAGTGTCAATCTGTGACAACACAGCACCAATTCCAATATCGGATGCATCTGTGTGTAAAGTAAAAGGTCTGTCAAATTTGGGGTATGCTAAAATGGGAGCTTTGCAAAGTTTATCCTTCAAAGTACAGAATGCGAGATTATGTTTATTTTCCCATGCAAATTTAACTCCTTTCTTAGTTAAGGCCACAAGAGGTGCAGATAATGCCGCATAGTTTGGTATAAACTTTCTGTAGTAGCCTGTTAGGCCGAGAAAAGATCTTACCTGTTCAACTGTCTTTGGTGGAAGGAGTTTTGAAACGGCCTCAATCTTACCTGGATCAGTCTGAACTCCTTCAGAGGACACAACATGGCCTAAATATGTTACCTTATCTGCTCCAAAGGAACATTTAGATGCCTTGACGCGCAAATTATATTCCCGAAATCGACCTAAGACAAGGGAGAGCCGCTGACACTGTTGTGCGAGACTGTTCGATGGAATTATTATGTCGTCAAAGTAACAAAGGCATGTTTCATAGGTTAGGCCAGACAGGACAATTTCGATGGCTCTCTGAAAGGTGGCACAGCCGTTGGAAACACCAAAGGGTAAGCGCAGGAACTCCCACAACCCATCTGGGGTGGTAAAGGCTGTTTTCTCGCGGTCTGCGGGGTCCATATTTATTTGCCAATACCCTGTCCTAAGATCTAAAGTGCTGAACATAATGGAACCTTGCAATGAATCCAACAAATCATCAACCCTAGGCAATGGATGTGCATCCTTTACTGTGACTGAGTTTAACTTACGGTAGTCAACACAGAACCTGTACTTACCATCTTTCTTCTTGACTAGGACAATTGGTGAAGCCCATGGAGAAGTACTAGGCTGAATGACACCTTGGTCCAGCATATCCCTTACCTGTGATTTAGCTTCTTCCCTAAAAGCGTATGGTAACCGCCTCGGGGACTGCTTAATAGGAGTTGCATCACCTGTGTCGATCCGGTGTGTGATAACATCCGTTTGGCCCAAGGACTCATCAAAAACATCCGAATATTTGAGAAGGGTATTTAAAAGAAGACAGCGTTCATGCTTTTCCAAAGAAGGGCTAATTGCTGCTTCTAGCTCAAGAGACAACTTCTCAGGTATGATGGAACCACACACTAAATTAGGCCCAGGTGTGCATTTGTTATGCGCAGAACTTTTTGCAATAGGTTCTACAAGTGGACAGAATTCGCTTATCTTTTGACCAGCCTGTAATGAAATATCAAAATTAGATGAATTCATCAAACGAACTAGGACTTTCCTGCTTTCTGCCTGACTAACTGAATACGCTGCTAAAATTCCTGTGGGCAAAGATTCGTTGTTAATTGGGGACACCATTCCTAGATCATCCTTGTAGTTTTTTGTGACCTGGCCTGTAACTATGATTTCTGTTCTACCTGGCACACAAATACTAGCTGGTAAAGTAATGGGAACTGGTCCTTTATTTTCTGATTGGTGAAAAAGGGTAGACGATAAAATATTGCCATTCTCGGCAACGCCAGCACATTGGTTTAGCTTGGTTGGAAGAGGATAATCCAGGCACTTATCCTGTGGAATGAGGGGAGTATCACCATGCCTTCCCGTTAAATAATATGCACCATTGTCCCTATACACTAGGCTCAACCCATTGGCAGTTAGAAAATCCCATCCCAAAACACACTGCAGCGGCTTGTAAAGATGGCGGGAAACTAGAAAATCACCTGTATAGGAAACATTGTTGCTGCAGGGAAAGGAAAATGCAGCTTGCACACCTCCTTCCACGTGTAGTGGTTGACCGTTGATTCCAAAACATTGTTGTGAAACTGTATGGAGAGCTGGTTTTGGTTCAATTTGTTCAAAAGCATCGAAAGAAATAAAGGATTTCATAGAGCCCGTATCAACAAGAGCGGAAAGGTTAGAAGTGCCAAAATGGCACACAACAAGAGGCTGATCTGGCATCTCGAATGATGCTCCACATAACCCAGCAGAGAAAATTTGGGGGTGACCTGCAACCCAGCCCCTCATTGAGGCACCCCGTTGAAGTTTAAAGACTTACCCTCTGATGAAGATCGTTGTGTATAATTATTGGCACATTGGTTCTGCGTGTGCCCCCATCCACGGCACAATTGACAATGCAAGTCCCATGGACAATTCGATGCAAAGTGTCCGAGTTGATTGCAATTAAAACATCGGCCTTGGCGTCTTTGTGCATTGCTTGATTTTTGAAATCTTCCACGGGATCCACGTTGAATAACATTCTGATTACGAGGTTCTGGTTGGGAAAGAGATGTTTCCAGACTTTTGTGGCTTGCAGTCAAGGCTGAAACAGCAGCAGTTAATTGACCAATCGAATCCTTGAGCGTGTCGTGTTGATGATGACTGGAGGGACGGTCTGCAGGTGCAGGGGCAACTGGTGAAGCAAAAGCCAGTGGTTGCTCCGCTGGTCGATGAACAGCGCGAAAACGTTGAACAAATTTCGTCATCTCAGCAAGGGACGGTGTTGGATTGGCCTCTAGGAGCTTGAGACGAAGACTCTCAGGAAGGCCTTTCATGAACTGACGAGACAGAAGTGCATCACGTGCTTCATCAGCAAGCGAAGGGTCAGCTTTCTTTAAAATTTCTTGCAGTTCCCACAGATAAATCGAGGGGTCTTCACTTGGGCGGAGAGATCGGCTTTCAAACTCTGTGAAATATTTTTCACGGTCAACTGGCGGGCAGAGGGCTGCTACAAGACTCTTTTTCAGCTCATTGTATGATGCTTTTTGGGCATCAGAGAATGAAAAATAGTGAGTGGCTGCTGGTCCTCGTAGAAAAGCAGGCAGAACTTTTAATTTCTTGTCGTTATCCCATGAATTTGCAGTTGCACAGACTTCAAACTGGCGTAACCACGAAGAGATATCACCGGATTCGAACTTCTCTGGTGTAATAGAAGTTGCCATAATATCTTCGTACTCGCCACCAACTCTGTCACCAATTTGATGCGCTTGAGGATTCGCTAGGCGAGACTCAGAAACAACAACTATTTTCTGAATCAGAGTATGATCGACTGACTGCTAAATTCTCTCTTGCTCTTATGAAATACTCGCTTTACATAAACCAGACATGCAATATAAGCAGGAGACATGAGGAGATTACGTGTCCTAAATGCAATATATGTAATGTGCGTAACCAGAGGCCACACACGCAACAGTACAGACAATATAGTTCGCACCCAGGCTAGACTGTACCCCCTTGAGCTAGGATAGTTGATGTCTGCATTTGAGAAACCTGCAGGAGAGAGATGCCTTGAAGGAACCCAACGAGTACCATTCAAGATTTTGGCAGCAGAGTGAAAGGCATGTCAGCAGAGTCAACAACTTGAAATAAAGTGTTTGCTCAGAAGACTTTCTGACGATCAAAGCTGGAAAAGCTGAAGAAAACAACCGCCTTATCGTGTCTGAGAACACTAAAGTAGAACTGATTTTTCATCAAATGTGGAGTTTACTTGAGATGATGGTGAAAAGCTCACGGCAAGAGTAAACAAAGCGGCAACTGCTTTTTATCAAGTGTAGACTTACTTTTCTAAGCATTTCTGTAAACTTTGGAGAGAAAACATTTGACGTGAGTTTTTATGCAAGAATATTATGAATCATAATCGATGAGGGAAGAATGTTATGAAATTTCATGATCATGGTTTGAAAGAAAATTGATGTATTTTACTAGCAGGGAGAGATCAGAAGAGGAAAATAAACAAGTGAACACATGGGAAAGATTTACAATTTGCTCAGAACTAACTACAACATTATACAGGTTTCTATTGCATTGTAAAAGCTTCAACCACTGCAAATGGCCTCTACATCAAGGCAAAGGAAAGCAGTGTAAAAATATCACTGCATCTTATTGTTAGATGAAAGAATCGAATAACTATTGATCAATGAATAAATAGCAAATATTAACAAACTTTCAAAGATTACACGAGAAGAAGCGTGTTTTATTTGATTCAAGAAGGGATATCTGGAGTATTAACTTCGAAATGATACTCCGAGCAACTAAAACTGACATAGAAGTCATAGATCTCACAAAAGCCAGAGCAAGCCAATTCGTTGCCACTATGAAGAATAAAGGCTACACGATAAAATCATCGACCACTCACATTAAGCCACGCCCACGAATATTCCCTGTGACGTCACAGACTGCAACTGTTAAATCCGCCACCAGATATCGGAAAACCATGATTATTATTATGGTTACAACTCTTTTTATTGCTCAAGCGGCCTTGGGGTTAGCAATGGTGCAACAGTTTGGTAATGACAGGCAACAGGGTAAAGTTGGTAAAATGATGTTAGTTGTGAGACAAGAAAACAGTACAGAAAATGAAAGTAAGTATCTTATAAAGGAGAGAATGAAAAGTTTGCTGACTACTTTTGGTTTGAAATTGTTTAGTACGTACGTCTTTTCTGCAAGAAGTTGCTTAAAACTCTCAGGGCTTTATGTGTGTGATTTCTAGTGGCCTGAATGAAGCTCACTTCCAGCCCATACATCGAATCAAATGAACCCATTGCCCTACCTAAGAGCTTCTCCCTCCTAGGCATTCTTCCATGTATAACTCAGTGTGCCTCTCCAGCACGTTGCATCCTTCTCCATTTGTTACCATTTGTTACTTTTCCTTGCACCTCAGCGCAGATTTCTTTCCAAAACTTGGTGTAGAACCCGGGGGGGGGGGTACTTGACCAGATTTTGGACGGGGACGTGCCATCGAGGTTTCAAACACATACCCGTTCCTTATACCAATTTTTCCAAAATGTATACCCAACTTTATACCAATTTATATAAAATATATACCGGACTTTATACCAATTTTCCGAAAATGCATACCCGACCCTGTACCAATTGCGAAAATTGCGAAAATCGATACCGTTCCTCATACCAAAATCGTGAAAATCGATACCGTTCCTTATACCAAAATCGTGAAAATCGATACCGTTCCTTATACCAAAATCGTGAAAATCGATACCCTTCCCGATGGCACGTCCCCGTACCCAAAATATGTATAGTAGCCCCCCCCCCCGGGGTGTAGAAAGAAATCTATACAGAGGACAGCACTTTGGTACGAAAAAAGGAATGTTACTACGTCATGCTTTGGGTTGTTTATGACTGATATCCTATCAAGTGAAGGTGTCAAAATTTGTCATTCCCCAAGACAAGGGACAACCGATACCCTCGTGATTATGACTTTAGGTTGCGGAGCCATAGCCCTGGGAAGGAGAAACACGCCACCATTTTGGCGCGAAAAAGTAATTTTACGTCACGCTTTGTTTCGGCGTGGTCGAATTGTCGCAATGGCGGGCGTTTTGACTCACATTGCTGTGGGATACGCTCTGATGGGCTCATTTCACTACACTCAACAACGCAATTCTACAAACAAATGGCATTATTTTGTGAAATAATTGGTTTCTATGAATGGTATGTCTGCTTTTCTTCTTCATTGAAAAGGAATTACCAATAAACATTCACGCAAAATATTTTGATTTAGGCCAGCCATTTCCGAATCGTACTGGCCTGTTGCTCGTGCTTTTGAATGAAATGATATTTGGATGAAGAGATTTGGCTGTTTATCAAGCTGAGAATGGAAACAAACTTGTGTTTTATTATGGATTGATTTAAAGAAAGTGAAATTATATTGAAAGTGATTTTTGTGAGTTATTTTATCGCACCTTGTTTCGATTTTCTGTGGTCTGGAGGAATAGCCTGCTCAGACTGGTTTTACCGACGCCTTTTACTCAATGCAGCGCAAAAAGCTTTTTTACTAAACATGGCAGACAATAAAGTATCGTTGGCAAAAGTTTTGCAAGGACAGCCAACAGAAAATGGCTCAACAACACCAAAAAATATAGCAAGGATCAACAACCCAGGGTATTCGCCAGTTCTAGTGACAAAGGTAAAAGGAAATGTCAAGCAGCAAGGCCCGGAATATATGGAAATGGGAGTTGCAAATGATGCCTATATGAACGAAGAGTTACCTTCAACAATGGAGAGAAACAATACACCTAAACTTCATACTTTTAGTTCTACTAAAAAGAATCCAGAGTTACACATTAGTTTGAAAGGGAATGGGGTGGATTTTGACGAAGACAATTACCTAACACCCACTAAAAGCACAAAGCGACCCCCTATTTCCCCCGTGGGTGAAAAACCAAGTGACCCTCAGTATGAAGAACTGAATGAAGTGTCTCTAAAAATTGGAACAAATCACCTTGGAACAACATCAACTGATCTGCCAAAACGGAAAACGAATATGTTATACGAGCCAGCAGATATAAAAAAGAAATCGAAAAAATATGAAAAAGAACCTGACTTGAAATATTCTGAAGTCCCCTGTTGGTTATTGTGTGGTTTTGTTGTGATTGGCCTGGTTGCAGTCCTTGCAGTGGTTTTGTGTGGTTTACTGATCAGTGGAACAGTGAAAGCCAATAAAGACTGTGAATGCAAGAATGGTGGTAAGGTTTCTTTGTTCAGATTGTTTAAAATACCATTAAAGCTGCATAGCTTCTACTCTGTGTGGTGATTAGAAAGGCAGGAGGGAGGGAGGAGGGGAAACAGTCTCATCCCCATGGCCTTTTGTCATCTCTATCCCGAAATGATAAGGAGTTTTCTGGGGAAAAGGAAGAAGAAGGAAAAAAAGAGTTCCCTCTTCTTCTCCCCCACTTTATTTGTTCTATTTCAACCCCCATCTTTTATTGAAAGCTCTTGTCCCCAGGGTAAGCTTCCCTTCTACTGTTATCAATTGAAAAATAAAATTATTGTAAAGAGGAAAACTGTGTAAGCTCAGAAAAGCAAACGAGGGCTCTGCAAGATAGGAGGCCTAAAATATACTTGATCAGTCATGATAATCATTATAGTTATGCACAACAAATATTTCAGGGGTAACACTTCCAAACCTCTCTCTTCTCAGCAAAAATTTCAGAAAAGCTCCCCTCTCCAGAAAGTCCTTCCATTTATATTTAAGGGGCAGTACTTCCCATCTATTTAGCTTAAAAGGGATGCAAACCTTGGTATGGTCTAGGATAAGAAACGTGTCAAATTTGTGTATTCTACTTATAACTTGTACCTTTATTCTGCAAGGGGGAGGGGGTAAAAGGACTGCAAAGCCATTATTGATATCCTTGCCATATGATTTCAAGAACAAGCACCCTCTCTAATAAGCGGCATCCCTTTGAACTCCCCCCCCAATATCAATTGACCCAAAGAAGACCAAGAGTTTGTGGCCGCCTCGCATTCCAATGATGACGCCACTCAAATGCATCATGCGAAGTATTTTCCAAGGCATCCTACACAACATTTTCGGGTCTTTTGTTAACGTTGATCCCATGATTCTGCATCATTCGATGGCATCATCTTTTTTCCGGTATTTGTTTTTGTTATTGCCTATTTTGGAGAAATATCTTGACAATCCCTAAGAAATATGGCCAAATATGTCGCTGATAAATGTTTTATTATTTAGGCAGGGCAGTGATGAGAAGTTGAAATCAGCATTCTTTTCGTCCATGCGGTCAAAGAAATTGTCGAAATAGATACAGCTCTCGTAATATGTCAAAAATTGACCGTTAATCTTTCGGGAATTGATGATCAAGGGCGGCACCGCTGGGTGGACACTTTCCTTGGGCTGGCATTCATTCCTAAGCAAAAACGACATAAAGATGGTTAGGTATACCTTCTGGCCGCCAATTCTACCTCTTTTCCACCCCACTTTTTCTGGGCTGGCGCAGCCCCTGTCAATGATATATCCATGTTATGTTATGAAATATTCGTCAAGTAGGCTCCCAGAACTCATTTTCGTCTTAATCTTAACCAGATAGAATAGTATCACTTCTCTCGTTCCAGTCAATTTTGGAGGAAAGTGAAGCGAAAAATGTTTAGTCAATACATTTTCACAAAATGTTTGAGTACTCTGTGTTACACTAGACCATCGAAAAAGTAACAGGCGTCCAGGACACAGGCAAATGTTTGAGAGGTTTGATTGCCGCATGGTTCAACCATCTGCCATGAGCAAGAGGGGACATGCGACGGTGGAAAGTGTCGAAAAAATGTTTTGCTGTTGGCTGGCACTCTTGATTGTGTCTTGGAGCACCTGAACTTACTAAAAAGGGGCTTGATATGAATATGGGAAATAGCAAGATATCATTGCAAATACGTCAACCCAACTCTGTTTCTCAATGCAGAGTGTGTAGTGAGCCAAGCTAAAAGGGGCAAGTTGCATTCAAAGGAAATTTTTCCATGATGTATTGAATCGGGAAAATGAAATGGTTTTATTTTTGGATATGATTGCAAACCACATCCACTGACGTTTTTTAACACGTTGAGCTTATCATTCAGCGACCGTTTGGATAGAGAAGGTAACAGTAAGATGGCTGCCAAGTTTGTCTTTGAATTGTTACAGAGGTCAAACCCCGTAGACCTTATCACAATCGAAATAAAAACGTATGACATTCACATGATGCTGGCAGGTCATTCCTTTAGAAACCTTGTTTCATATGCTTAGAAAAATTCCCCTTCTTTTCCGAAAATTGCTCTGAAATGTGACCCTCCTTTTGAAGTCACAGAAAAGGTTGCTGTAAATTTTCGTTTGACACTGATCACAGAAAATCGACTGTTAAGATTTGAAAGAAAAGACAGTATAAGAAATAAAGTGAACTGTGGTATGTTTCTAATTGCGAAAATCCCCCCGGAAAAGAACAATTAAAGTATTTTACTTGAGAAAGTTTACTTGATCGCGAACGATGACTTTCAAGAATGAGTTTAGTTCGGGCTTTCTTCTTTCAAATCTTAGCTCAAACTTTGCTTTGCTAACTATCAAACGAAGATATCAAGCAATCATCCCCTTCCCAAGAGCTTTATCAGTTCTACACTGCGTATTTAGTTTAACTCAAATTTGATTTTCAGACAGTGCAAAATTGTAGCATGCC
The DNA here is from genome assembly GCA_964019985.1 of Aurelia sp. 4 Dawson et al 2005. Lineage (NCBI taxonomy): Eukaryota > Metazoa > Cnidaria > Scyphozoa > Semaeostomeae > Ulmaridae > Aurelia > Aurelia sp. 4 Dawson et al 2005. Next base: position 15,264,600 of record OZ026509.1, read on the forward strand.
CGCAAAGAACCCTGGATGTCAACGACTCTTTAACGACTTTTAACCTCTTGAATCTACCGTGACAGTTGTATATAATCTTCTCATCTGAAGATTTTGTGTGAGGTCTACCCAGATATACCTCCAGGCAATTCGTGATTTTAGTCTATTCTTTTGAGGGACCAAGTCTGTTTCCAAATAGTATTTCGTGAACAAGAGGGATGCAACACCGTTAGCACCGTTAGTCCCTATTTCTAAGCCCTTGGATAAGACCTGAGGTGTTGTTTTCCCCATCTCAAGTAAGGAGAGATCTGCGAACATCTTCCTAAGACTAAATTACGAGTCTTAGTTTTGTTTTTTGCCGCAACTGATAGCCTCAGTGGAGCGACACAACAGCATCAATTCAGTTCAATGTCATGTGCGTAATTTTGTGGTCCTGCCTGCCACAATGCTGGAACAGCTGTGTTCGATCACTGCTCATACTTGGCCACGATTGACGTGTTCCTGGCCTGCCATAACAGATTTTCGATGTGAAGCGTTGTTTCATTTTTGTCTCAGTGACACCCTGTCGCTTTCTCAGAATGAAAATTCCCCACAAGACCTTTTCAGTCTGTTGGCCTCTGTTGGCTCCCTGTCTACTAGTCCTCCTGGGATCTCCTGTTAGCTGTTACACCGCCTGTTACTCAGTAGCTCAAAGGACATTTGATGCCACCTTGATTCACGAGATTACCACAAAAAGTTTAGGTATGGGTCATTTGTGTTGTCAGCGAAAAATGTCCCAGTTGTCATGCTGAGATTGAAGACCAGGAAGGCGGAAGGCTAATTTGCCCCCAAGCATCTTTAACCCATTAAGAATCAGCTTAGTCATTATTTTTCTTGCCCTCAAGGCTGTGTCAATGTCCTTTCGGGGATTTATTTAAGGATCTGCCAAAATCACTAGTAATTCCTGTGTTCTTGATCCAGTGTCGGTTTTTGGTCATACACACGGAGAATTAGGCGATTGATGACGGTTCCTACTGACGTAAAAGCGCGTAAAAGTATAGTTTTAACGCAAACTTTGATGCAGAACAAAGTTCAATGGAAATTTGATACAGTTTCATTCAATAGATCTTAACCCACATGAAGAAAAACTTCGGCGATTCTATCAAACTTTGGATTTGAGATTGAGAAATTGAGTCAAAATCACTTGCTTCACATTTTGCTCTGAGTCTGAAGATTTGTTCATTTTATCAACTTGGACGTTGGAAGCCAGCAGAATTCATATCATTGTTGAAGATTACTGCTGGAATCAAGTAGTGACTTTGTAATCGTGAATTTGACGTTTACAAAAGTCGGGTGATAAGGAATAGAATCGTAAGATATTGTCGTGTGAAACTGTCCGACTGGCAATCAAAGATTGGATTTCCTAGACAAAAAAGTCGCGAAGTAAAACACGGTTTCAAAATAGTAGATAGAAGATAGAAGATATTGATAAAGAACAGAGAGTGAACGATATTGGTAGGTAATTGACAAAAGTCACACGACACGGAAACACTGTCGTAGTGTAGTGTCGTATCGTGGGAGAGCTGACAGAGTATCTTTCAAAGACTGGATTTGACGCCGTCAAATTGAGGGTTTTGCAAAGACCAGATTATTTTCAAAAGAGACGGAATATACCAGAGAGTTGATTCAGATTCGAAGAAAGAAACTTGTCAGGTTAGCCGTCGCTTAAAGAGGCAACTTTCAAAGTAACGCAAAGTCGTAGGACACATAGGACCTCGCATACGACTAAGTCGTATGACCAGATTTTACAGCTGTAAGGGGTGCTGCTGCTTAGAACTGGCAAATTGCCACAAGAACATCATTTAGTGGAACTGACTGGATTCAGTGGAACTGGAGCAAACTTAAATATAAGGGCCTAGTGAGAAAGAGTTGCTGAGAGAAGTTGTCTTCTGGGGGTCAAAGTCGTGTCGGACGTGTTGTCAGGAAAGAAGTTTTGTCTTTATGACCAGCATGGCGTTTGACAGCAGGAATCAGAGGGAGCAGATTCTCTCTCTTGACCATTATGTCAACTGCCCTGCAAAATTGATAAAAAATCAATACGAGTTTCAGAAGTTTGGTATGGGAAGAAGAAATCATGGGACTGTTTATGAAGACATGACTGAGCCCCAAGGAGAGGCAGTTACGTCATTTAGCTCAAAATTTGCTGGCCACCATGAAGGCCTGTATGAAGACGAGACTCTAAACCATTACGAGAGCCTTGGAAAGATAGCCAACTGCCTGGTGAACGAGCTTGAATCAGAGAACTCTGAGAAGCTGAATTCACTCCAAAGGAAGAGAGCAAACTTACTTTATGACACGAATCAATGCAAAGCTAGAATTGATGGTGATTGTGATTATGTTAATGAGCCTCCTTCTGGTTCAAGAGAGATGTTCTTCGTTTGGCTATGCAAAAAGTGGTTGTTGTTGTATTTGGTTGTTGTTGTGTCAATGCTGTTTTGGGTAATGGCGCTCAATATTGTTGATGATGAAATGGCAGGTTGGTTGGTTTTATGGTTGCTTGAACCAAATTCCTAGAGCCTATATTCCAGGCCCCTAACACAGAGCGAGGTTCTCTCTGTTAGGGGCCTGCAACACCAGCAAGGAATTTTTTGTCGACACACTTTGCATGAATACATTTTTACGCAGAAAGACTTGTCGATTTAGTCAGTTGAACCTAGACTTACGACGATGGCTCTCTTGTTTCCCCATGCTCTTTGACTTGATGATGGCACTTCAGTCAACAGAGACTCACAATATTACTCTGAAAAACCTGGCCCTTCTTAGGCTCAAACCTCACGATTCCTACAGTACAGTACCAATCAGATTGCCAGATTTGTAAATTGCTATTGTTACGGTGTAAATGTGATAGAATTTTCGATTCGATTGAAAAATTGAAAAAACGCTCTCACGTGATTGAGATTCGAAGCCGTGATTCCATCATAATTCCATTGATGATTGAAGAAAATAGGGCCAAAGTATTTCACTGTTTCATTATGAGTCCCTCTTGAGCAAGGTTTGCCGCAGGGATACAAGGGACTCATCGTCATAAGTTTAGGTTAACCGACAGATGGTACGTACAAAGTATAATGGTTGAAACAAACCCATTAACTCGCGCATTTCGAAGTTGATCCCTTTTCAGGTTTGTGCACTTGCTGTAACGGTAGGTGCAGGGGCGTGGGGAGGATTTATAGGCCCCGGATCAAAACTAAACATGGATCCCTGACAAAGCGAGTTGTGACGCTGGATGTGTGGGGCCCTTTTTCATGAACCTGGCAGAGACCCAAATTTGAGCTATATTTAAAAACATGAGTTATTATTCATGGGCCCCTATGGCCATGGGCCCCAGGTTTTGACCCCCTGACCCCTTCTCCTCGGCCCTAGGTAGGTGTGCTTACTGTTAGTGAAGAACCCTATTGTCACCCTGCAAGGGACCTTAGATGATAATAGCATTGCAAACTATGCGAAATTCAAAACAAAGCAAACTTAACTAAGAAGCAAAAAGTGATAACTTAAAGGTCCCTAGGGGCTCAAATTGTAGTCAGTTCGTAGAAACCAAACAGCAGGAGATCGTTTTCGAAATGGCCAAATCTGTGATCTCCCCCTTTCCAAATTCTGCATACGTTGCTAATTTTTATCCCGTCAAGTTGTCAAGAAGTTAAAACTGAAAATTTCGCTTTCTTTAATCAAAAGGAGGAACCTGAAGTCCTTCCAGAAGATGCTGAGACTCAGTTTTTTCCACAAAAGTCGCAACCAATGCTAAATGAACGATTGGAAGTCAAAGGAACCTTTGTTAAAATTCGTCGAAAGTGCCTTAGAATGGACGAGATTGGACATTGATCTCCTGTTTCAAGAAGGAATTGTTCGTCCGTAAACCATTATTTTTACGATTTTCTGCTGCTCCTTTTTTCTCATGAATACCAGATTGATTAACCATTGGTTTCAAATGGGGATTCAGGGATCAAAGGGGCAAGGGGATTGCAGTGATTCATTGGGATAAAATGATTGATCTATTGTCCTTTTTGCGGAAAGGGGAGTCTGAAAATAAGCTTTTCCCTGGATTTTACCGTCTTCAAAATGTATTGTCCATCATTCCAAGTTTTTAGGCCATACTTTCGTAGAAACACTCCACCCTAAGCCAAGGCCTTAGGAAGAAACTACTGATTGAGGGGACAATTGTTCTCAAAACAATAGAGAGCAACAGACGTAGCACCATTGTGTTCAAAATTATTGGGGGCTTGAGCCCTACCTGCCCCCCGCTTCCTACGGGCCTGCCCTAAGCAATGACGTAAATCATAAGCTCATCTGATACAAGTGGGGTTGAAGTTCAAGTGTTATTCATGGTCTGCAGTTATCAGCACTAAAGGCATTTTGTACAGTTCTCCTCAAGTCTGTGCATCCATGTGACCATGTGCATCCATGTGACCGTGGATAATAGGCGCAACGGTCAAGAGGTCTCCAACGGTCAACGATTGAAAGCCAATTCCTTGCCGTTCACCGATTTATGCAATGTGAGGAATTCATTACATTGCATAAATCATAAATCAGTGAACGGTATTTCGAATCTGGAAGGTTTAATTGGACATTCTTTCACAAGGAGATACAGCAAGAACTTTATAAATCTGTAACTATCACTGTTTTTAAAAAATTAGTCTAAAGCTAGGTTCACACGAGGTCTTTTAACCCTTTCACGCCCGGCTAAAATTAAGCTTGACAGGAAAACCTAATACAGAGTGTCGTTTTCCAGGGGGTATCATAATCAGTGATACAGTAAGCAATAGATAAATGCAATGTGCATAACCTTTCAAAGGAATCAAATTCTGAATGCTTTACCCCCTGCAAAATTTGCTGTTCTCAATGAATACTGTTGGGCCATATGGCCCTTCCTGGGGTGAAAGGGTTAAGTCGTTAGGGTCTTGCAGAAAGTAGGAATGGCTCGACCGGGGGAGCTGGGGGCAGGAGCCCCCTGTCAGCAACTGAATTTTTGAAAATTGCTATGCACTGTTGTCACTTCCGTAACTTCCTTACCATGTTTTTAGAGAGTTTTGTAGCATTTTGAGCCAATCAGAAAGGACACTTTGACAATTTTTGTCCCCCCCCCCAGCATTTCTTCGCTGGCGACATCTCTGGCAGACAGATCCAAAAATCAAAGGACCCGAACCCCAAATCTTTGTCAGTTAGATCTTTCTGCACGATTATGACCTTCACGACAATGGGGCTCATTTAAAGTTTTGCTTCAGAAACGGAGGGGACTAGACACACTGAGAAGGAGCAAACTGTTACGCTGCGAAGTCTCAAACCCTCGCATTTGACAGTGTTAAGCATATTTTAAGTCCCTAACTGTTATGTGCGTCACAAAATCATTCATTCCCTCAAGGTTGTGAAATACGATAGGTGAAATGCATATGATTCATTGATATAAAAACGCGGCTTCCTGCAAAGTCGGTTAGTTTACCAACGAGAAAGGAAATTTAGGACGCAGAGCAAAAACCAATATTGGTCCTAGGATAATCACGCTTAGAACTGGGGGACCAGCTTCCCCTTGCAGAGGAAATCGCTTAACTTTGAATGGAATTATTCAGACGCGCGAGAGAGGTCTCGACGTAGAACCTGACACGAGTTTCGCGAGAGAATTTCATACGCATTTCATACCACTGTTTTCATATTTATGCAATCTAAAGGAGTTTATTTATCTTGGATTGCGGAAATTCATTGACTAAAGCCTTCTTGGGACAGACCAAGGACAGACAGACGTGAAGGAAACTTCAAGAAAATTTTCTGACGATAATCAAGCAGTGACTTTGCGAGGGAGTTCTTTGTTTACTGTCAAGCACCTGGAGGGACGTCAAACAATTTCATTGAGAACATCTTCAGTGTTGAAGGGTTGCTGATATAGATCGAAACATTATGAATTAGAGTCGTGGAGAACAACGTGTTTAGAAGCATAACTCGTGAGAGGAACTTTTCGTGCAAGGATATTCCTACGAGGAGTCCTGCCTGAGTTTTCGAACACTTTAAGAGCAGCCGTGTCTGAGTTTTAGAGAACTTGCGAGCTGATTTTAGAGCTGTTGAAAGGTTTGGATAGAGAGCGAGGTAGAGCAGGACTATCTTTAAAACGGCAAGCATACTACAAGCCAATTGCACAATTTTAGACGCACCCTGGACGTTTTACTCTCAGGTAGTTGTATTGTTTTCCTCGGTGCATAAACTTTAAACGAAGGAGTTTCTTTCTGAATGACATTGTTGGAGAAAGCAGTAAAGACGCAAAACACAATAAAAACCTATCAAATTTCGTTACTTCTCTCAAGGAACTCTGGTTTGGGCATACAAACTGGCATTGGTGCCTAATTTGTAAATAGAGCAATTTCATTCAACAGACTAGTCAGGAAACGAATCGTAAAGGTCACCAAGATGGGAACACGCAATTCTGGTTTCACGGAGGATCAGTTCAACCGTACTGAGGTGGTCGTACCAATGAGTACCTACGCCAAAGACACACCGATCACTGATGCTGTCGGCAATTACCTTACGCCGGACCACACTTATCTTGCCCCGCGCCTTCCGGGTTACAACACTGACGATGTTATTTTGCAGTGTAAGCAGGAAAATGTCTATGATGCGCTCGGAAAGTACAGTGCTGACCACAAGGTCAGAGCTGAGGCGTTGAAAAAAACTAATCTCTGTTATGAGCAAGCGACGCAGTTTCAAAAACGACCCGCTGAAACTAAGAGCAATTTATTAAAGGGGAATGCGAAAACAGGAAAACATGGATGCTGTCTGCCATTCTTTCTGGTAGTGATTGGACTGTTATCAGCTGCATCTTTCACCTTCACCTTATTTCAGTATTTTGGCAAGTTGAAGTGTGGACAAAGTGCTGAGCGTGTCGGTGAGTGTACCTCGGATTAAAAAAAGCGATTCGATTTTGCGGGAAGGATTCAGATCCCTGGAGCTTACCGAGTTAAATCCATGTAACGTGGAGGGAGGTCATAGAGCTTTAGAAGAGCTTTAGGCACGAAAAAGCAGCCAGGGATGAGAAGGGGAATGGTGTCAAAAGGGACGACTGGACAGTCCGCTAAAAGAGCAAGTTTCAGCAGTGCTGGGAAGTAGGCGATAATTTCTAGGGCTGCATGATGGGCATGATGGCTGCGTCAGAGGTCTTTGCTCTGCAGCTCCTCCACTTGATGACACGGATGCTTCTTACTCATCGAGGAAATGAGCGTTTTGGTAGAAGCTCCTGGTTTTCTTCAAAGTTTGGGCCTATGAGCAATTATCTCATATTTCGCAATTCAAAGCCAGATTGCTGATTTGATGTAGCTTGTGTTCCCAGACCCCTGCAGGCCAATTTATAAGGGACCCATCAGACCCCAGGGGGGGGGGTAACATAGCATTTTGAGGGTACGGGTATGTGCCGCCCATATGGGCGGGTTTTTGGGTCCAAAATTCTCTGAACAAGGGTCCATTTTTCGGCAGATTTTCCTCAAACATGGGTGGCTCAAAGAGTTGCCAACAATCAGTAGTTTTCCGCCAAAATTCATCATCAAAGAGGGTATTACGGCAACTGTCGGTAATTAGGAGAGGGTAGCTTTCTGAAAACTGGGCAGCAGACCCCCGTCTATCCGCAAGTCATGTACCCCCCCGGCTCCAGGCTCTCCTCTCAAAATCTTACGGTATAATTAGTGTTGAAAATGGACGAGAAACTGTTCCATTATTCTCTGAAATCTTACGCCTCTTGTAATACTGTTAAGAGCATTCTGACGATATGCAATGCAAGTGGCCCATAGGCCTAAGCATTTCGTCGTTATAAATTTTGTTGATTCGGGTATCACAATTATCAAGATGGCCATAGTCTTGATTACCTTGATTAGTTGAGCAAGTTGATGGCGTTTTCTCTGCCCTCCTCGATACAGTACAGTTTCTAGCCACTGCTTGAGAAGCTGCGACCGCCATTTGTCTTCCCACTCGAACGTGGCCATCTTGATTACGTATTATGCTACCCGAATGAACAAAATTTAGGACGTCCAAATGCTTTGGCCTACAGACCACTTGCATATTGTCAGAATGCCCTTGTTCTTATAAGCTTCGTAAAATCCATGACAACAGACCTGTTAGCTGTTCTGGAAAAGAGTCTGGATCGAGTGATGAATTTATACATTTTTATATGGAAGGTTCAGCTGAGTTGGGTTAGGGCTTCTGTCACTATTGCGCACATCAGCAAATTCTATAAGAATCATAAAACAATTGTTCGAATCAGATTCTTTTTTGGAATAGCTAACAGGCCTATTCTGTTTAAAGTTTGGTAGCCTTTCTGACCTGTGTGATACGCCCCTTTGGTTGTCCCGTCAGTTCAGGCCACGTGTTCATTTGCATATCATGGCCTACGCATTTCTTACAGAACGAAGTTCCTCGTTGTCAACCGCATCCACCCACACAGAGAGCAGGGGACCAGTCCAAATGCAAAATCTTTGCACCATTGACGTTGCCTGTGCGCAGCGTCAACTCCTCCGCGGAGGGTTGTGAAGGCTGTGCAGAAGCTGTCATTAAAAAGTTCCATTTTCTGTGCGTTTATGTTCAAAAAGGTATGGAGTGATCCAACCTGGCTCAAACAAACCTCTGTTTTGAATGCAATGTTTATCCAATATTTCCACCTTAATTTGTACTCAAGACGATTACTTTAACTGCGAGCATTGCAAGGCTGCATTGCTTGTTTTCCCAAAGAGCCCCAAAGAATAGCTCACAGCGTTCCTCCGGAGAGATAGAGCACTGAGCTCCCTGTTAAGATGGCAGTCTTGCATGGACAGAACGGAAAGTGCATGGTTTTAGTTTGACGTCATTAACTGAATTCCCCCTAGTCCAAGGCCATTCTTTAAATGCAGTGCAAGGAAGTGCTGTTTCGAGAAATCTTGCTGAGAGCTGGTCGATAAATGACTTATTTCATTCATCGTAATTTCGCTCCTTGATGGACAAACAATAAGTGAAGCGGAAACTGGTATTGAGGTTGTCAGTCTAGAAGTTAGGAGGTTCATGGAAGCAACTGTGTTCTTCCAGTAAGAATTTAGCTTCAGGCAATATTACTACTTCATTCTTTAATGACAAGCCTTTCACAAGCGGATTGCTTTTGAAGATCACCAATAAATCCGTTGATTCATTATTTGATAGACTGCCCTATGTTTCATTTTCGTTGTCCAAAGTTCAACTGATAACGTAAGTTCAACGTGCCCAATCACAACAAATACCCCCAATATCCATGAATTATGTTGGCAACATTTATCATTATTTTCAGATTAAAATCACTGCTTTGGATTTATTTGCTACTTTCGGATTCTATGAGGATGATCCATCAATTTTCCGAAATCTTTTTTGATAGTTTTTGTTTGAAAGTAAAATCACCAAGGATTTTTTTGTGATACCCTGGAGGGAAATGAGTATTTTGAAGAAAGGCTGGAGAGTCTATTTTCAAGAGAGTCCATGGGCAATACTACCCCTTGTTTGTAGCTAAGAAATTTAAGCTTCTTACCTCGATATTACTGTTTTACTTCGTTGCTTTCTCTTTGACTGAAGCCAAACCAGTGCCAGGAATCAAATTCAATTGGCTCATGCGCGTCTGAACAGTTAGTCCCTGCACAGCATTCATCCTCGTTTCAAACTTTTTCTTCAAGTTTGAAATGAGCATGAACGCTGTGTAGGAGCCAACAGCTCAGACGCGTAGGAGCCATTTGAATTTGATTTCTAGCACTGGTTGGGCTTGTGCCAAAGGGAGAACAATGTACAAAACTATGGTAATATCGAGGCAACAACTTTATTTCCAAGCTACAAACACAGTGCATTATTGCCCATGGAGAGTCTCAGAGAAAGGCTATTTTTCAAAGAGAGTCTGGTACCCGGGGGCATTTTGTGACAATGATTTTGCAACGAAAGCATGAGCGAAAGAGGACACAGATTGGTTGATCGGCCTTAAACTACTCTCGCAATGATTTGACCAACGTAGTTAATTTAGTTCGCAATCGTTATGTATTCGTTATGATGTATTGAATACTTACTCGTGCTCTTCTCTGTCATTTCCTAACCTTGCAATCACTGCCAAGCAGGGCCGCGGAGAGAATTTTTGGGCCCGGGTCAGAATGCTGCATGGGCCCCTTGTCAAATGAGTTCCGAAAGGTACGCCGAAGGCGTACCCGTGCGCCAGAGGCGCACCCACCTGGAGGGGTCCGGGGGCATGCTCCCCCGGGAAAAGTTTTAAAAGTAAGGTTGCTAGAATCGCTCTGGTCACTATTTCCGCTTCTAGATACAATCGTAAAATCATATAACAAGCTAGTCATCATGCATAAGAATCATTATATTATAACAATTAACAGACAGTAAACAACCATCTGTATGGGCATCTTTTTTGGTTTACAAGATGTATTTAACTTTTACTGCTTATAAGAAAACTTTGGAACAATTGTTTTCAATCTCTTCTTGATTTTTAAGCATTATGGCAATTGAGAAATTATTGATGGATGGGCCCAGTTATTAGCACTGGCCATGGTCTAGAGACCCGCATTTGAGCCTTATTTCGAAAAAACTCACTTACTACTTATGGGCCCCTTATGGCTATGGGCCCCAGGTTTCTGACCCCCCCTAACCCCCCCTCTCCTCGGCCCTGCTGCCAAGTACAGCCAACACCGTAGCCAGATTTCCCTTCCAGGACAAAAAATGGCCGTCTGACCGCTGTCTGACTGTTGGTTGCTCCTCCGAAGGTGCGTGCAAAGGGCAAACAACAGAGTATCTAATAAGAGGCTTCGATGTACTTTCAAGCTATACTCTGACGGAGCAAAATTGTAGGGAAGTCAATCTTGTTCACAAGTTTCGAAAAGGAGGAAAAAGGAAACAGATATTTCGTGTCAAGTCTGTTAAATTTTAGGTTTCCTCTTTTTTTTTACAAAGACGCAGTTGTCAGTCAGAAAGCAACTTCGCGTACGATTCTGAGATACGCTCGTAAGGGGCATTACAGCTGTTGAAGTTCTTTTCATCTGATGCCCTAAAGTGGGCCTGAACGATGGCCACGGTGAATGCTGGTTTCTCTGGCGACAAGGATCGTCGTCATGTTCAGCATCGCGCGTCACCGATTAGCATTTACGAAGATCCCAACTCATTGCCTGCTGTCCCAAAGCACCAGTTTGCCAAGGCAATCACTGACGTGCCAGGAGAAGATGGGACTGCAGGGATAACTTTGGTGTCGCTCAAAACAACTCATTTCTATGATGAGATTGAACATTGTGCAGGAAAGGAGCAAGAATGTCCAGTAATGGAGGTTGAGAATCCGTATTATGAATATGGGGAAGCAAACAGAGTTTTGAACTCCGTTAATGAGTGTAGAAGTCGATCGGCAAAGGATTGTTGTATCAAAGTTAATTTACGCTGGATTTTAGTCGGTTCCTTTCTCATCGGATGTGTGATTTCGCTAATAGTTGCTGTTGTCTCTTTGAATTCTACACGGGTGAAGTCACCTCAGAGTGGACCGGGTATGTTATCCGCTAGTCTCGGAATAGGGCGTTTCTTAGCAACTAAGAGGGCTTTTCGCAAGGACATAAAGGGCATGTCCTGAAAGATTTTCCAGAGCCATATTTTCGTTTGTCCTCGTCAATCGCCACCGCTGAATGAGTTGTGGAGTCTGGACCATGCTTGATTCTCCATGTGGAAGTACCACGGAAAGCACTATCGATTTTAGTTCAGCTAACTTCGAGCTTTTCTTGCCCATTTCCAATTTATTTTTTGATTAACCGATCTTTGTTTTTTCTATAGCCACATCTGGACAGCTTGGGGCTTCGACTTCAAATGACCCTGGATTGGCTCAGCGACTTCAACTTCTTGAATCGAATCTCACAAGACTTGAAGCGTTGGAAGCAAATCTCACTAAGCTTCGAAATTTGGAATCAAACCTCGAGACATTACAATCTAAATTGGTAAGTTACTTCCGGCGAGGCGACGGGACAAAAGACTCTATAGAAACCTGGCAAAATCCCTTTTTTTTCTTTCAAAAGTCTGTTGTTTTGAAAGAGTAGTGCACCCCTCACTCCCTTGGTTGCTAGTTTGATATGCTTTTCGGTAGGCTCTGCAGGGGTAAACTTGGTAAACGCTGGGGATGATATGGGTAGTGATGATTAATGGATATCAGTAGATCAGGAACTGATCAATCTACATTCATTAAGCCTGGTTTCCATATGATCGTAGCAGTCGGCCGACACATCGGCGACGTGTCTCAGATCAGTCGGCGACATGACCCTGATCTGTCAGCGATGAGTCTCGGCGCGAATTTGCCTAATTATGTTGCAGCATTGAATGCTGCAGTCTGGCGCGTAATGCATTATAGGATTGATTTATTTGAATTAGCTACGTGATCTTAGCTAAATAGTCGCCGACGTCGCAGTGCAGTCAAAATCATGTTTTCATTAAAATCTTGATGGCAGCAGTCTGAGACTGTACAGCTACTAGTCGGCAACGAATGAAAAGTTGAACTCATCTCAACTCTTCCGAGGGGTCACCGAATTGTCCCCGTCTGATCGGCTACGTCGGTGACATCCTTCAAAAAATGTTTCCATTTAACGCAGCCGTCCCCAATGTCTCCCCGAGCCTGCCTCATTGACGCGTTGCCGACTGTTACAACCGTTCAGGGTTAAGCTATGTCCAAAATGGAACTTGGAGGAATTTAAGATTTTGGTAAAATTTTTCAAAATTTAACCCTGCTCATTTTACCTCCGACTTGCCCATTTTATCCTTGCAGCTCATGGCTCAGAAATGTGCTAACTAAATTTGACGTGAGTGATCCAAGGATAAACTACTCCACATATAGTGTACGAGCTTTGGGGATTCTCAAAACCCTTTAAGATTTTTCTTAGAGATTGTTTTGGGATCTCTTAGGAAAGCGCAGTTACATGCAAACTTCAGACGAGTGCAGCAAGTGAAACAGTATTATGCGTGGTACAAGCTGCAAGTTGCACTGAATTTGCGAGTTGAGCAAAAGTTACGAAGAAGTTGCCTATAATATTTTCTATTTTTCAGACACCTCAACAGGAAGAGATTGAAAGGCTGAAAAATGTGACGAAAGCAAATGAGAAAATCGTAAGTGAATCTCCTCCAAATACCTTTTGCTCGTATCTGGTTGTCTTCTAGGAAGTACCATTTCCTTTTACTGATCTTTAGACTGTTGTGATGCGTGGATTTGGAATGTGTTCAAGTTTCAGATCTCTACCACAAACATTGATTCTTTTTGTGGGATTAAAAGTTTAGCCGATAGGTAAATTATGACTGGGGTAGGAATAACATATCTATTTTTCCGAAAATCCTTAAGGGTATGAAAGTCACGAGTTTGATCCCTCCAGAGTGTCCAATCGTTCACGTACCAAGTGGTCGAGCCTACTGCCAAAACTCATGTGCCACCCCCTAGGTTTTATTTAATTTCGGGAACTCCATCCAGAGAGGAGACTGAAAAGAAAGGGGAGCTTATTCACAGAGTGAATTGTTAAGGACATGATAGCTTCTTTTCTCTTTTACCGTATATTTTGCGGAATTAACGTAAAATTGTATGAGTCAAATAGGCAAGCTCGATGCAGTTTGTCCCAACTCGTATCATGCAAACTTTTTCACCAAAGTAAGTGGAAATATTTAGTAACCAATGGCATTTGATATACTGAATAAGTATGTAGGGCCTCAATTTAGAGTTTCAGTTTCAGTTTCAGTTTCATATTATTTAAATTCTCTACATACAATTTATGGTTCTAACAATACAAACAAATAACTAAACTACAAAGATAATGATGTTAGGAAAAAATTAATAAAATTGATACAGAAAAATTAATACAATATACAAATAAAAGAGGAACTACATAAATTGTATGCAGGGAATTATTTAAAGGAGGAGCTCTCTCAATAGGTAAACTAATCGAGGAGAGAGCCCCCCTATCCTAAATTATTGTTAGATAAATTTAGATGAATTCTTTTCACAGACTAATAGCAATTGGGGCAGCACAGTAATCAGTAGCATTCACTGCTTGGCCTTTTCCAATAGATAAATTTTCAGTTTTGCTTTGAAGGATATTTTTGATGGAGCATTTCGCAGTTCAACTGGTAAAGCATTCCAAAGTTTAGCACCAAGATAACGGACTTTAGACCATATTGAAGACTATTTTTTCGGGACATAAACAGATCACCTTGACTGGCCTGTCTGAGAGGCGGCTTATTCAAAACGTTGTCTTAGAAAGGAGGGGGTGCGCCCCCTGAATACGAGAGAATGGAGGTTGATAGGGCTTTTACGGTATACGCACGAAAACAGACACGCACGAAAACGAAAACGAATACGCACGAAAACGAACTAAACTAAGTTTTTTAAACTGCTTAAACTCAACTCTCAGATGGCATGGAAATTAAGAAGCTCTGGTGATAGGAGATATAGCTTTTTATTTCCACAAATGAAATATCTGTAGCATATCTTACTCTACCTTCACTTTTTCCCCGTGTATCATATTACTTGGAAGGTACTTGAAGATAAAAGTCCAAAGATTGGCAAGGCTTCAAAAACTTTGTTGTTTGGAATGAGCAGGAGGGAGTAGTGGACATAAAGAATGTTGTGGAACCTTTAAGAAAATCGCAATGAACTCTGAGTCTGAAAATCTGATAATTTTAAGAAACTTTCAGTACTGTCCCAAATTCTTGATGTGTTATTAACATGGGGGGGGGTAACTTAACTTGTCTATGGTACGGGTTTGTGCCATTTTATAGGGTACCTTTTTCATGATAGAGTCCGGATTTATGGGTATGGTTTTCAACAATTTTTTGCATCTTCCGGATTTATGGGTATAGTTTTCTGTCAGAATTCATGTATTGGTGAGCTGTTTTGGCATTCCCGGATTTATGGCTATGATTTTCAGAAATTCTCCAGATTCATGGGCACACTTTTGAGAAATTTGTCCGGATTTATGGGTGGTACTTTTACGATTTGAATGGCACAACCCATATCTTGGAAACTCAAGTTACCCCTCCCCCCGGGGGGTTATTAAAGATATACGTGTACCGTACTACTGTGTGCACGGAGGATGGTAAGAGCCAGCCAATGGGGCAAACTTTT
Source organism: Aurelia sp. 4 Dawson et al 2005 (assembly GCA_964019985.1). Lineage (NCBI taxonomy): Eukaryota > Metazoa > Cnidaria > Scyphozoa > Semaeostomeae > Ulmaridae > Aurelia > Aurelia sp. 4 Dawson et al 2005. Next base: position 15,279,694 of record OZ026509.1, read on the forward strand.
TTTACGCCAAGATTTGTTTTTGTCCTCACAAGAGCCACCTTGGATGGATCTAGGAATTTCATCAGCACAAGATATTTCATTCATTTATGGAAGCAATTTTCATTCATTTATTGATTCTCAATTCAAAATCATATGAGTGACCGTTACAAAAATTCTCTGCACGCTTTCTGTTTTACAAGGCAAAGGTCGACCATTATTGATAGGAAGAAAATTTTAACAGTCTGTTAGTTATACTCTTCGATTTGTTTAAAGTGTCGATAATCAGCTGTTTTAAATGAAATTCGCATTAAAGTTTTATTTGAAGTAGGTTCTTCATCGAAATATGAAAGGTCGGGAACTTTAAAGTGTTCTTTCATACATTGAGTTTCCTCATGTTTTAAAGTTCTTGAAGAAACTGGGTCAAGCCATGGTCAAGCTCGATTGATTCTGTTAAACTTCGATAAGACATTTTGCCTTCCAGAGAAATTTAAAAGGTTAACAATCTAGATCTTTTATCATGAGAAATTTTCCGTTTGCGTTTTGTGTAAGTGTGCATGTAAATATTGCCATAGAATTAAAATAAAAAATGCTGTGAAAATTACTGGAAAATAAACGGAAAGCTAATTACATGTTGTGTACAATACTAATAAAAAGAAAAAGAAACTAAGATCTGATGTAAAAATTTAGCATAAAAAACAACTGCAGTTTAAAATGGCAGAAATAGCATTAAAATGTCAGTGTGGCTTTGTTTCCATAATGGTCGCCCCAGAGGTTTCATTGACAGAAAAGTCTCTTTGAAAGAAAAGTTTTAAAAAATCTACATTATATGTCAATGTAGAAAGTAATGATGGAATCTTGTTTTATTTGCAATTTTGGTGAATTGTAAATTTGTTGACAATTGTCAGTTCATGCACGCACGTAAAGTACTCAAATCGCTTTCGATTTGGACTTGCCCAAGTTGTCATATAAGAAAGAAAGTTCTTCCAGGACGACTTGGGCCAGTCCACTTTCGATCCTGCACGTCTTACTTCCCGTTTCAGTTCAATTTCATGTTTCATTGCTAGCAGTCTCATTAACATGTACACACATGTTTCTGTAAGATTTTAAGAATGGACCCACTATCATGGGTATTTGGACACAGCAAGTTATGTCACCTTGTATATGCTGATCTCCTTTGGCTCTGTGAACATTTTGTACTGATTCTTTTATGTTCATCAGTTTACGTTGCTGGACGTTATAATAGCAATCTTACAGCACAAACAGTAAATTTATACAGTATATTTACAATACAATAAATTTATTATATACAGTATATTTTGCATTACAGTATATACAAGAAAGAAGCGAATAAATTGGTTTGAGATATTTTCACTTGAGAAGCACTCTCATTTAATCTAGACTCTGATATCAAATATTTTTCTTTACAGATAAAGACTTTGGAAACTCGTCTGGCCGAAGAACGTGCAAAGAGTCATGCTTTGAATTTGACGGTAAGAGGGTGCAAATTTATGTCTACCAGGATGCTAAATGCACATCTGAATGCACGATCTCTCCTCTTTCCAATTATATCCTGCCTAAGCACATTCTATTGAATGTTTTTATCATTAAATGGACATTTCAGTAAGAATGGCCTATTCTAGATACGGCAAGTGGTATATTATTTTCACGGAGCAAAACTCTTCTTTTTAACAGATAAGATGTCCGAGGCAGATGTTTAGATTTAAATCCTTCTTCTATCGATAAGTATTCAACAGCTAACGAGCAACCAGAATGTCTCCCTTGGTTGTTCCCCACTTCTTCTTTCGATATGTGCTCATGTTTGCTCTTAAGAACCATTACTGAAACGCACAACGAGTGAACTAGCTACCTGGATTTCAGAGCAACTTTTGCTTTGTTTGTTTGCTATCAGTGGCTGCCAGAGTTTCCTTTGTCTGCGGTCGCTAATCTCTTTGAATACAATGTGAAACCGACTCCAGTATTCATCAGTAGAAATCGTTTATGCGCAGCCGTTTTTAATTGTATTTAATTGCATATTTAGATTTAATTTAATTGCTTGTCTTTATGGTATAGCCATGGGGTAGTCATGGTCCTCTTCTCCTCATGGCATCGTCCTTTTAGTGCAGTAAAATAGTTTGTAAGTCTTGTCTGAAGTAATTTCGTTTTTGTAAATTTTTGTATTGGATACAAAGCATAATCGCTTTGAATTCTGGTTTCAATCAAAAGAACGGATGCTATATATATGGTAGACTTGCTCCAAGTCTATTCCGTGCTTCGCTTTTCCTTCGCAGCATCCTTTACGTTTTTACGCCCCCACAGAAGTAACTATGCTCCTTAGTACTGATATACCACGGAATAGACTTGGAGCAAGTCTATGTATATTTGTTACAAAATATCCTTGTCGCCTTCATACTGAAAGTATCAATGCTTTGTAGGTCATCAACCTTACCAGCTCCCAAAAAGTACTGCAATCAACCACATCACTGGTCAATACCACTCTGAAAAGTGATGTCAGAGACCTGAAAGACCAAATTGCAAAGACCAAGACCACCTTGAACAATATTGAAAGCAATAGTGCGCTTAATTTCACCAACCTCGTTTCAAAGATTGAACAAGAGGCCACACACAGACGAGGAAATGATTCTGCACTTAAAGCTGAGATTGATCTGAGCACGTTGAAAAGACAAGGGGCTGTAAGTATAGGATTATCCTTACTCTATGATCACCTCTGCTTATATTGAATTGAATTGTTCTTGTTGCTGCTACTTCATTAGTTCATGTTATAAGAGAGCGAAGCTGCCTCCAAGACCATTTAGACAGTTAAAAAGGAGGGTAGGAGAAAGGTTTGCGCTGGGAAATGGCAGACCCAGACCTGGTAAATGGTTTCAAGTTCATGGTTGATCTTATTCATAATGCTCGAATGAAACTTTAGGTAATTTCTTATAATCTCAGAGGGAGCATTTTACATAGCATAACCATTTCAGAGTAACAGCATCTTCAAATTTCTGTTGTTAGAAGTTGTAACGTCAACAAGTTGCTAAATGGCGAACCATTAGAGGAATAGACTTGCTCGAAATCTATTTCTTTCCTTCATCAGTATCTTCAGAGGAAATAATTTTACCAAAGGAAATGAAATAGACTTGGAGCAAGTATATTAGAGGAAAGACTTTTGCTTGTTACCATCTTCAAGGCACTGAGGTTTTCTTTCTATTGATGATATTCAATTTCCTTATTAAGTCTAGGAATTATGAGGCTTTCAGGTGCCCATTGTTTTAATATCTTTTTCACAAAACTTCAAATCCACTTCGAAACGTTGTAATTCCAATGATAATCATCATATCAAAAGCTTTTTATAATTTTTTACATCACTTTTTACAATTGTGCAAGACTCAGACACAGCTGCAAGTGACATGAATCATGACCTGGAGTTGATCAGTAAATGGGCTCATGACTGGAGGATGTCCTTTAATCCTGATCCACAAAAGCAAGCAGTCGAATTAATATTTTCGAAGAAAAAAACTGAAACCAATCATCCCGAAATTCTTTTCAATAACACACCCGTGATGCAAGTTGTCGAACACAAGCATTTAGGAATAGTTCTAGACTCAAAGTTGACCTTTTCTTCCCATATTAAAGTAGCTATTTCTAAAGCAAGAAAGAGTATTGGTATGTTGAGGTTTCTTTCAAGATATCTACCTAGAAACACCCTTAACGAGCTATACAAGCTCTATGTTCGACCTCACTTAGACTATGGAGATGTCATATACCATGATCCACCAAAAATATGCGAGTTCAGTGGAAATGTCACCTTGTCCAATCTTATGGAAAAGCTAGAATCTGTCCAATACTCTGCTGCTTTGGCCGTCTCAGGTACATGGAGGGGAACATCTAGAGAGAAGTTGTACGCTGAGCTTGGATGGGAATCTCTTAGTCTTCGTAGGTGGAGTAGACGCCTTACTTTGTTCTATAAAATTGTAAATAACCTAACACCCAACTATACAAGGGATCCAATTCCACCTCATCAGCAGTCTCAATACTCTCTCCGAAAGCATGATGTAATCGGGCAAATAAGGACAAGAACTGAAAGATTCAAATCTACGTTTTATCCACATTGTCTGTCCGAATGGAATGCACTTGAAACTGAGACTAGGCTTGCGCCATCTGTTGCCATCTTCAAGAAGAAGATGCTATTGAAAATTCGCCCTTCTGGAAAACCCGTCTATGGGATTCATGACCCAAAAGGTCTGTCCTATCTAACTCAACTAAGAGTCGGCCTCAGCAAGCTAAATTTTCATAAATTTAAACACAATTTTAAAGATACCACGAACCCTATGTGTCCGACAAATGATGGTATTGAAGATACGGAACACTTCTTGTTGCTCTGCCCTTACTTCGATTTACAAAGACAAAACCTTCTCGCTGGAATCTATGCATTATTACGACCACTTGGATATGTAAATCTTAAAAATGATGCTCTATTGCAAATCTTATTGTATGGCGATGATGATTTTCCCAATTCATTAAATCGACATATTCTTGAGCTTACGCTACAGTTTATCCATGAAACTGGTCGATTTGAATGAAGATCTATCATTTACCCTATTCATTCATAAGCCACCCAGCAGTTATCGGTAAATTGTTGTATGTAGCTTTTTGTAATCGTATATTTAATTTTAGTTTAGTTCTGTGTTTTTATGGAATGGCGTCGGGGTAGACAGGGTATTATGCTCCTCGGGGTATCGTCTTCGTAGTGTAGTTAAGTATATTGTAAGTAGTGTTTTAGGTAATTCGTCCTTGTAACAATTTTTATATTGAGTATAAAAAAAAAAAAATATCAAAAGCTCTCTCGCTATAGCCTGCTGGCAGAGTTTAAGTAAGTAAATAAAAATTTGCCACTTAAGAAATTTACAATGGTGAAAAAAAGAAATGTTTATATATAGTTGAATAAATAAATAGGATATTCACAACACAATTTACAGGTTAAAAACATTCGAATTGAAATGGCCTGATAGTATTGAAAGATCTAATTGACCTTATTCCATAATGGTTCCCAGAGAGGTGGGTGTGAAAATAATGATAATAATAGATAATAGAATAAATTCTACGTGCTTTTGGATACAGAATAGTTCAAAATGGCCGACTCATGAATATATATAGATGTCTTCTGCCCTTCTCTGTATCTTTTGTAAAAAGTTATCCATAATCTTATGCTTGAATTACACTTACAGAGATCGGTATCTTTTAAGATTGCAATGAAGTTAACTCTCCCTAAGATTATGGCAAAGTACATAACATGAGGTTCCTTCTACAATCTATCTGCAAAGTCAACGCCCAAATTTTTCCCACTTTCATCGCCTATGTTAGCCTGACGTCCAGTGTGAAACCGGCTCTTGTAATCATTCGTAAAAAGGCTTTTTTTGTATATTTCGCACTTTGTTTTGCAGGGTATATTTAGTTGTATTTCTTAGCTTTATGGTAAGTGCGAGGGGGTTATCATGATATATTGCTCCTCCTGGTACATGTTTAGGAAATTGCAGCCAGAATATAAGTTTTATACTTTATATAAAGAAAAGTGTCACGACGAACAGTTTCATGGTTTTGTTTTATTAAATCTCAGGATACTCAGGATGACATGATAAAAAAGACAAATCCAGTAGCAAAAATATCGACAATCCAGTAGTTATGACATATCCAGTAGACAATCCAGCAGTTAAGAAATATTAAATAAATTAAGACATGATCAAGTAAGTTAGTACGTTTCGGCACTTAAGCTCGTGCCATCCTCAGCTAATAGATCAAAAAACACGTGCAGTTTATATAGCAGTGATTATAAAACCGGTCCTCCTGGTACCTTATTTATAGTGTCGTATAGTAGTTCGTAGGTAGTGTCGTATGTAATTTCGTTATTGTAATTTCTAAATTGAATATAAAGAGGAAAAGTAAGGTTCCCTTCAGGCAAATGAGGTTTCAAAGTCTGAATCATTACCAGTCTTATTATTTCCTCGTAGATCACCAACTTGACAAGAGATCTAGCATTGCTGAGTACTAAAGCAAGTCAAGATAACAAGGATCTTGAAACCAGGATCAATAACACAGTAAGTGGTTTGTTTGTGATCAGTTAAATTCTACTGACCACAGTGTGCTCTTCGAGGCACTTTGTCAGCATCACGGTAGCAGTTTTTGACGGAATACAAACGCAATTGTATTTGCATAGACACATTGTCTTTAAACGAAAGAGTTGAATGCAATACGAATCCAAGGCCATTAATCCGATGGCATCATTTCCTTTACAGCTGTGACAGCCATCTAATATTTATGCGTTGTTGTATCTAGTGTACGTTTTTGTTTGTGATAAAAACGTGCATTGATTGTAAAATGAGAACAGACCAGTTTTCGGTCAACATTTCTTCTGCAATATAAATAGCTCAGCCCCTTCCTGTAAGAAAGTAAGAATTTTGCCCAGTAATTTTTCTTGAAGTTGTCAGATTTTGATTATTTAAAAAGTTTTGGAGTTTTTTTTGACTGACTGCAGTATGAGATATATTTTACAGAGCCTTTCATTGCTTTGCAGATCAACAGGAGTTTTACGAGCCTACAGACTGCTGATCAAAACACATTTTCTCAAGTTACAGCTGTCAATCAAACTCTTCGAAATATGGTGAGTCTTTACACAAAGTTGTGTCATTTTTAACGAAGTATATCGTGGAAAGCTCTATTAAGCGTCCCTCTCTATTAAGCTCCTCCCTTATGAGTCAAAGTTGTGAATAAACCTCGTCTCTATTAGGCCCCATAATTATCTCAAATTCCAGAGATCACCAAATTCCATTTATTTGGTTAGACGACTTGCATGTTGACTTTGATATGGTTTGGGATCGCGACGATTGTAAGTTCAGTCTGCAGGAATTGGGCAAAGGAACTAAAAGGCTATCATATACACTGTTGCCATTTGATTTTGTGAATAATCCCCCTTTCTTATAAGCCCCCTCTAGATTGTCCGAGATTGAATAAGCCCCTTGGGGCTTCAAAGAGCTTTACAATATTTGGAGACTCCAGAGAGTCGATGCCTAAGCTAAAATACGGTACACGCTAACGAGAGTTAAACATACGTACAATTGAAGTAACTATAACCGCGAAATCGAAAGTCATATGATGCAGCGTTAGCTTAGACTGATCACATGAGTCTCGGCTATTCGCATTGAATTGAATGATGTTTATGACTTCAAACTGATGCTCATGACGAGACAGCTTACGGGGACTAATTCAAGCCAAGTCCGCCGCGTTTATGGCGCGACCAGTCAGAAAGCTACATTTTTAATATGGTCAACCCACGTGCCTATTCTTAGCGTTTGATTGGCTGATTAGTAAAATTTCTTTAAAAATTCGACTTTTCGAAGTGAAGCGACGTTTGAAGAGACTTTCTAAGCGTCGTTCAACTTTTCTTTCAACGTCCGAAGGATGAAAGACGTTCGATGTGTCTGCTGATTTTTGTAGGATTTTAGCCCCTGTTTAGGATCCGTTTGGTTGTGAATACTTGTATGAGTGAAAATGAAAGCATTCGATTAAAACAGTTGAGTGAATGCAGCAAGGAATCACGTCGTCAGTCTAGTGTTAACTTCCTTTGATCGTGTCATTCTTTTTAACTCTGTCGATTTTTTTATATTTTGTAGCATCCTATCTTATTTTCTTGTTTCGTAGATAATGAATATAAGCCTAACGCCAGGTCCACAAGGGTTACGCGGCACAGCTGGAGCTGGAAATCTCTCCCGTTGTTATGAAAAGAAAGAAACATTTGACTCAAATACTTCAGCCCCCTTCATTGCAAACGAAGTACCTCAGGTAGGTTGTTTTGGCATTTCATCTTTAATTTCGGCCCACTTGAGATCTCAGGTAACCCTGCTGTCTTGCACAAGTTTCTTTCTTTCTTTCCCATTAGTTTCATTAATCCATGAGTGGTGGGACACTAGTAAATTAGATTAGGTTAATTTAGAATTAGAAGGTAGCATTGATTTCTTTGCTTACCTTGAAATGCCATTAACTTCTCTTCCTTGCCATTAGCAGCCTTTCTCAGCCAAACTTCCTTGCCTTGAACTGAAGAGCGTGTGCTTTCAAAATGTTTGGGCCTAAACGACCTTTCTCATCTCCCGCGCATTCCCTGCGTAGGTACAGCAATGCGCGGGAGATGACAAAGGTCGTTAGGCCCAAACTTTTTGAAAGCAAACATGAGATGGAGCTCTTCAGTTCAAGGCGAGGAAGTTTGGCTGAGAAATGCTGCTAATGGCAAGGAAGAGAAGTTAATGGCATTTCAAGGTAAGCAAAGAAATTAATGCTACCTTCTAATTCTAAATTAACCTAATCTAATTTACTAGTGTCCCACCACTCATGATTAATCATCCAAATATATTCGAGGACGGTGAAGTGTTTGTGATCATCGTCAGTCATCGATGATCAGTCATCATAATCATCATCATCGTCATCATCAACATCAGCATCGTCATAATCATCATCATCATCATCCTAATCATCATCATAATCATCATCATAATCATCATCATCATAATCATCATCATCATCAGCATAATCATCATCATAATCATCATCATCATAATCATCTTCATAATCATCATCATCATCATCATCATAATCATTATCAGCATCATCGTAATCATCATCATAATCATCATCATCAACATCATCATAATTATCATCATAATCATCATCATCATCATCATCATCAGCATCAGCATCATCATTTTCATCATCATCATCATCATGATAATCATCATCATCATAATAATAATCATCATCATAATCATCATCGTCATCATCATAATCATAATCATAATCATCATCATCATCATCATCAGCATCATCATTTCAATCATCATCATAATCATAATCTGAGTGGCTACTGCTAATCATGCTTAATCATGGGCTGCAATTTACGAAGTACATGATATGTCGATCTGATTTAGAATATAACTATCAAAATGGTATATGTTATAAGAGCAAGTGAAAGGCCTATCCCTTATATGCTATGATTTACTTTCAGGGTTACATCGTAACTGGTATATTTTGTACGGCCACCAGTGATGCAAGAGTTATCTCAATAGACGACATAATCTTTAGTGGCAAGCCTTTTAAAAGATGCAGTTATCACAGGGATTCTGGTGGTTCTGGCAATATTCAGCTTCACAGTTACATGTGGGTATGTCCGAAGAACAGTTAAGGTACGACCATCTCTGGTCGTATGGCTGATTTCCGCTTCATTCGCAGTTTGCAAAAAAGAATGTGATTTGCGAAATCCAAAGTCAAAACTTGGTTTCAAAAATATTGTTTTCTAATTGGTCGCCCTCAACCCGGAACAATCGTTCGCTTGTGAGCCTTCGCAGAAATTAAATTTTGCGAGCAGGTCAAGATCGTATTGCGAGCGTTTGCGTGCGACTTACAAACGTTCACATGCAAATTTCAAACAAAGGATTGCATACGATTTGTGAACTGCAAATGCAGTGGAAGTAGGCCTTTACAGTCAAACTTTACATTAGACGAATCGCGAGTCGAATCTTCGATGGATCTGTAATGTTGTGGCCAAGTACCCATGATTAGTGTAACTTTAATACTTTGAAGAGGGCGGACGCAAAGAAAGCGACTAATTTTTGGCACACCGAGCCCTTTCGAACCTACGTTCTCATCAGAGTGTGCCTTTACGTTACACGTGAAGTCACATGAGAACGTAGGCTCGAAAGGCCTCAGTGTGCTAAAAATCTGTCACTTTCTTTGCGTCCGCCTTCTACTGCATTCACACTGACACAGTCAAACCAGTTTTGATTAAACCAGTTTAAATTTCAACCAATCAAATGATTGCATTTGTTGGCTTGACCAATCAGAAAGCCTTATTCGAAAGCCTGGTCTAATTCAAGTTGGTTTAACTTGCAGTGTGAATGGGGCATTCTTCACAGTATTAAAGTTTAGTAAGCGCTTTTAGTATCAAGTGATTTGTGTTAGTTGTTTGAAAGTGCATTCAACAGATTTTACCTCTATATGCACAGTATCGAGAAGTTTCACATCATGGTCAGATTTTTATGTTACAGCATGGGTGGTAGACAACGCAATTATGATTGATGGCCGCTGCAGTTTGCTTCTGCAGAAGAAAAATTCATGTATCGCAACGGAGGAGGAAGCAAAAGATGGAAAGAAAGAAGCTAATTTTCAATGTTTTGATCCTCTTTTCAACCCGTTAAATTTTTCAAAACCTCCTCCGCAGAATGATGTGTATTTCCCTCCGCTGAAGCACACAAGCTGCAGCATAACTGGGGAGACTAACTACCCATGAGATTTTGCTCTTTGTTAAATATTGCATCAAGTGTGCAATATTTTTATCAATGGTAAGCCTTTGATCACACTAGCATTAGTAATTGGGATAAAAATTTCTTAAACTCATTTTAAACACACTTTTGTCAGTTGCTGCTTCTAAATGGAGTCGAGACTTTTTAAGAAGTCAAGAGAAAAACCAAACAAAATCATTTCGAAGTCGCATTTCTCTTTTCCGTTGCATTTGTAAGGTGTTTGTGGTGGTTTCACTCTTTGTACTCGAGTACAAAATACGCACGTACGTCTTCGTAACGTGTCGTAAAGAGTCATTGTCACCCAGCGTCCTTTGTGGGCACAGACGTACGAACCGGAGGGGGGTACCGGGGGCACGTGCCCCCAAGATTTTGCAGTAAACAAGGAAGTGCCCTTATCACTTTTAGAACATGGCCCCTTTTTCTTAACGAAGAACTGGAAGCAAAGGTGCTGATTAATTGATAGGACGAGTGGACAACTTCTGTATTTACCATTTCAACTGTAAATAAATTGATCACAATTTTATGTATGCAAGCCATATTTACAATTAAGTTTGAAATCGTTCACTATCTTTTTTGTAAATCACATTTCTCCTGGTTTTAATTCGGTTTCATTTCAATTCATTATTAATCAAAGTTTCCAATAATTGTATTTAAATGTTTGTCGTAATGTTTATTTATATGTTGCATTTTAGCTGTTGTTTATTTTGTTGTCTTAGTAAGCTGTATTTTTCCAACTAAGCTTGAAATTTTTAGATTTTAGTGTATAGTTGCCTCAGTGTCAGGTCTTTCAAAATCATTGTGCGAATGGTTATTTCTCGAATGAACTTCAGTGTGATTCCACCATGATTTTCCTGGAAATCTAGATCATTTTTAACTTTGCAAATATTTTGCTTTCTATCGAAAGAACTCATCCAGGATTTCGAAGAGTAATTACAATTATCCAAGTTCGAAAACGAAACCATGTTTTATGAAGAGCTGCAGTATTGTAGCCAGCACGAGCTTACTGCAGGGATTTTCAAGCCTATTTGCCCGTGATTTCGGCCTGCTTACTGGACCGGTAGTTAACGCAGAAAGTGCTGTAACAATGGAATAATGAAGCTGCCCTAACTGCTCATGGTACTGAAAAGGCATTGAAGAACAAAAGGCTCATTTCAAGACATTTCTTAAGAAAATATGATATACCTACCATCAATACGACGATTTTTAAGGATCTGATTTCTGTGCTGTGTATAGCCATGATAATAGACCTTTTAGCTATTCCAAGAAAGAGCCTGGATCGAGCGTTATTTTCATACATTTATACGCGAGGCTCGATCGAGTGGCGTTATAGTTTCTATCACTTTTGTGCGCATTCGAAACTTCTGCAAAATGTAGCAAAGTATCGTTCGATTGAGATTCTTTTTCAGAATAGCTAAAGGTCTATTGCCCCTCATTTTGTGTACTGGGAACACTAATTTGACGAAGGACTTTCCGTCCGTTTAAAGAGGATTTTCACCCAGGATCCTTTGTGGGCATGCTACATAATTTCAAACTGAAGTCTGAAAATCAAATTTTGCCCAAACAGAAACGCAAGATTCACAATACAGTATAGTAGATCCCCGCATATAAGAACCTACCAAAATAAGAACCTAGAGACTATTTTTCCTAAAATATGTACCTTGTGATTAAGAACCTGTTTCAGTTTGATGAAAGACAGATTCTCATTGCAGGGGTAGCAAAGTTGATTTTTGACTGTTGTTACTCGGTTAATTTTGGTCCCAGTTGGCTGCAAAATGTTGCTTCTCCTCATCAATTACTTGTCAGTTCCATGCAAACCCTTCTGAAACAAATAACAGGGCTGAAAATCTTTTTTAAGACTCTGAAGGGCCTGCATGAGTCACCCTTCAAATAAGAACCTCTATACCTTGATATTAGTAATAGTGTCTTTGAAATAAGAATATCAGAAAAGTTGGTTCTTATATGCGGGGATTTACTGTAGTTAAACTGAAAGAAAGTCAAGCACAGTAAACATTTTCTGCAAGTGCAGCTAGGACAGTGTCGATCCATGTTTTTTGCTTCTGTCAGATTTTATTTCCAGATGCCTGAAATTTCAGCGTGACTGCAAAGGACCACGAGGCTGATACTTGTATTTGTAAATAAATAATGAATTATTGCCTCTTCTTGTATAGAAGTCTCGGGTTTAAATGACCTGAACTGTAAATTAGTCTTTTTGTGGAAAATCATAGTATAGACGACATTGCGTTTGAGTCCCCTGTAGCATGGGCGGTAGGAGACTACTGTATTAGCCTAAAAGTGCTTAAATCGCCTCATAAAGAAATATATTCATTCAAACTTACGATGCTGTGGTTGTCTCTTTCTTCTTCATTGTCTTCTGCCAAATATTTCCACCTATGCATTATGCACATCACAACGGTGGCTCGAGGCACAGTGTTGAATCAAAACAATATGGCGCTGGCGCCCACAAGGCCACAGTTGCGGTGTGCATACTGTATTGGTGGAAATATTTGGCAGAAGACAATGAAGAAGAAAGAGACAACCACAGCATCGTAAGTTTGAATGAATGTATCTCTTTATGAGGCGATTTAAGCACTTTTAGGCTAATACAGTACAGTAGTCTCCTACCGCCCATGCCTGTAGTGCAATGGAATGGATATCTTGATTTCGAACTCAAGAAGAATTTCTGCAAAATCCAAGGATTCACATATTTTTGGTCAATATTTAGCCCTACGAAGTCGTTGTGCTATGATTTTCGAAAGATAAGCTCAAAATTAAACTGAATAATCATACTGGTGTATATTTCCTGATCTTGTTTTGATTTAGTAAAACATGGAATATTTTGATATTAGCTTTGCCAATTTGTATCTTTTTTCTCCTTTTTGCTTCCTTCTCTCCTTTCAACGCATCAGCTTATGCGTATCAAAAGGCTTGCCTTTATTTCCTTCACCGTAAGTACGCATTAAGAGTTATGAATGATCGCAGTACCAAAGATTTGTGCACCTATTTGAGCACCAGAAGTTTGATTGTGCACTAGATAATCTGTCTTTCTCCGCATACATGGGTATAGGACTTCAAGGGGATTCCAGATCTGTCAAATGTTTCGACCACGCACGGCGAGTGTACTTAGATGAGGAGTGATCATGAAAATGTACACATGGATCATTTTTATAGAAACTAACAATTTGAGGCAGTAGTTACTGAAAGTTCCTCTAAATGATCAGCTTTTGAGTGCTCTGAGTTTGTTCATGCTTGCTACCTGTTGTGCCCTCGTGAACATTTCAAAACAATGTTTGTCAAATGTTTACACATTACTCAAATACATTCTTAGTAATATGATACAGGAATTGGTTTCTTAAATTATATTTTCTCATTATTAGAGCTTTGTTAATTTTTTGACGATCTCAGACTTTATGAGTTTCTTATTCTACATCTACGTATTAATCAGCAACACCTATGAGGCATCACACTGATGGAAAGCAGTTTTTTATGAAAAATTCGTTTATCTGAGATAGTGAGAGCCTGTGACATGCACTCGATGGGAGGAAGACGTTGGATACGTTGAAAGTAAATAAACATGGCCTAGGAAAGGCCTTTGATTTCATTTCAGCGTGAAATGAACCCGGAACAACTATGCACAACAACAACAGATTCCTTGCTTCTAAGAAACAATAGACGTTTTAATCCAATTCAATTGAATTCTAAAAGCGGATCAAAACTCTTGTGGCGGGAAACCGGAACTCGTGGCGGGAAACCGGAACTCGTCGCGTTGCCAGAGAAGTGAACTTTCGCCGACAAGTTACGAACGAGAAAAGAGGTGACATAAGTGAGTATCTTCAGGCTTTTTCTTGCTATTTGTAATGTCGATTATCAATTGTTTGCTCGACGAACGTAACGGAAAGGCTTGAATAGCTTCCTCAACACGATAAATTAAAGTAATGTGTGGCCGAGCTCTAACTTCTAGGCCCCCATTCGGGCCTAATTCGTTTGGCCTGAACAGCGAAAGAAATATTCCTGTGCCTAACCATCATCACTCAGAGACTATTTGCAACAATGCAAAGTTCATTACAAGGGGAAGGAGAATGCAGGGCCCACTCATTAAATAAATGAATGGCAAAAAATACCCTGAATATCACATTGGACATGACATGCTTGGGGGTTTTGATCCAGAGAGTATCCATGACTTTGGCCCCCAAAGATCTCCCAGAGATTCCCATCAAGAACAATGCATTTATTGTTTACATTGTTCTTGTTCTTATGACCACCTTGCCCACCACCACAGACAGATCTATGAACCAACAAAGGACGCAGTCAGGTGGGATGTTACTTCCAATTCGCTGGTGAAAGAGAATATCTTTTCTGAGCAAATACCCAGGTGTGCCTTGGGAGATAGTCAGGATGGGAACTGGCTGGTATGTAATGCGGTGCAATATTTGCCAAGATCTTGGTTGTGTGATAAAGGCCCTCTATTGTTTATTGCTTGTCATTGTTTTCCTTGTGTGTGCAGCTGCAGGTGCCACATTTTTTATCCATGGGAACTGGATGGTCATTCATACGAAAGAGAGAGAAGGAATATTTTCACCCCATCTAACACTGATTTGGTCCAAGTATGGATGGAGTATAAGGGCTTGCTTTCTTCTGCTAATGCTTTTGATTCAGCAACAAAACAAAATTTCCCTGCTATGGATATTTGCTCAGCTGAATAAATATGGTTGTCTGTTTCATATGAAATACTGTTATGCTAATTCCTCAATCTAGCAATCTTGAGAATGGACAGCTGCATTTTGAAATTGCTTGTTTCCAAGTCCTTTTATTGGTATCGCTGGTGGAGAATCCGTCTAGATTCATAGAAATATAAATGTATTTTTTGTGAAGTCATGTTTAGTTAAATTTGACTCAAAATGCTCTTGCTCTTCCACAATAAGGCCCTATTAAGTGTATTTGAATTATGAAATATTAAAATTTTTTGGAGGAAAAATAAGATATTTATTAAATTTTATTACAGCACAGCAGTTTTGAAATGTGAAGAAATAACATTTTTCAGGAATGAGATAATAGAAAATTTTTGATTAAAAAAACCAAATCATGTGATTTTTATGAAATAAATAGGAATAGCGATTTTGAAAATGAAACAGTAGAGCCAAATTGCAAAAGTGGAATATGATATAATGTTACCTTCCCCAATTTCTTGATTAACAGAATTTATTAATGATTCCTGATTTATTTTTTGTTATTCTTTACATTAAAACAGCATGTGTTCATTTGGTCTGCTTACAGTTTTCTAACAATTTTTCACTTGCCTTGTTTATTCCAGACACTCCATTCCAGATTTCCTGTAAGCATTCTCATGTACAGGTGAGTATTTCAGATGTTTCAGTGTGACTTAGTGTTGCTATTAACTCATCAAATCTAAACTCCCGGGGGGGGGGGGGTAACTTTACTTGTCTATGCTATGGTATGGGGTTGTGCCATTTTTTAGGGTACCTTTTTCATGATAGTTTCCGGATTTAAGGGTATGGTTTTCAACAATTTTTTGCATCTTCAGGATTTATGGGTATAGTTTTCTTTCAGAATTCATTTATTGGTGTGCTGTTTTGGCATCCCCGGATTTATGGGTATGATTTTCAGAAATTCTCCAGATTTATGGGTATACTTTTGAGGAATTTCTCCAGATTTATGGGTATACTTTTACGATTTGAATGGCACAACCCCATATCTTGGAAACTCAAGTTACCCCCCCCCCCCCGGGTCTAACTCTGCAGTTAGTAGATCTCAGAACTTTCAAGAGACAGCCAACTGTAGACTTGAAACCTGTGAGATAGGATAATGTACTGTGACTTCTCATGATGTGTCTCTTATTCTGCTGTTCTATGTCAGATATAGCAAGCACATTTTTTGCAAAGAGCTTGATAATGGGTTGAAGCTCGAATCATCTTATTAAGCAAAGCTCTGTTTTTAACGCAATTAGTTTTCACTATAATTGTTTCTCTCCAACTTGATAAAACATCTGTGATGTACTGACCACACCGAATGGCAGTCTCCTCAACTTTATATCAGGCTCTTTTAGCAGCAAGACGCGGATGCCTTTAAAAACACAGCTACTTTTTTATGTTTTTAGAATCTTCTAATTTACCAGCCTTTTGCCTCCTAGAAAGCTGCTCACAGACAGATAAATTCCATGAGAATAGTTTGCATTCTCGCATTTCCATCATTTGTAAATATGCTCATGTTGCAATTTGTGTCCCTTCTTGACGTCCTATTTTTGTAGAACGGCCTTCAAAAGTATACTTTTCAGGTTGCCAGTTTCAGAATAGAACGTACAATAAGTCTCTCGAGACTCGTAAAAGTTTTGAAGTTGATTTCCCTTTGTAATTTACATCCTCGAACAAAAGAATTATGCTGGCGTCTTCTTGACTCACGTCTTCTTGCTAAAATAGCCTATTGTCAGGTACACAAGCTATGATATTTGCCATTATATTCTATAGCTCAATTGGTAACTACTGACGTTGTGAAGCATGGCTGCAAGATCCAAATTGCCCAAAATATCCTGCAAAGATGTTAAACAGAAATTCCCAATATTAACATGGATTACAAAGTACAGTTTAGAGAAATTTCGAGGTGATTTGATCGCTGGCCTTGCTGTTGGTCTTATGGTTGTACCTCAGTCTCTTGCAATTGCCTCAGTTGCTGGCCTTTCTCCACACTTTGGTCTTTACGCTTCATTTCCAGGCACTTTTATGTATTGTTTATTTGGAACAAGCAAAGATATGAATGTTGGGCCTACGATGCTTGCCGCGTTGGTGACAAATCGCTACAACATTTTTCAAGATCCACAAGTTGCATCAACCTTAGCATTCATAAGTGGAATTGCGTTGCTCGTTGTTGGTATCCTTAGGGCCGGCTTTATCGTTCAGTTTATTTCCATACCGGTATTCAGCGGGTTCATCTCGGCAGCTGCTGTTAGTATTAGTGTGACACAACTCAACGATTTACTAGGCCTTCCGAAAGGACCGAAATCATTTATTTTTCGTTTGAAACATGTTTTTACAAACTTAGATCAAATAAAAGTCGGGGATGCGGTGCTTGGAATAACTTGTCTTATGATTCTCATCGGGTTACACGTCTTAGGAAAGTTTCAAACCGGACGAACTACAAAGAGATGGCAGAATATTGCAAGAACTATTTTCCGTTTGACAAACGTTTCAAAGAGTGCATTGATTGCTATTTTAGCGACAGTCGTGGCCTATATTGCTTTCATTTCTGGTAAGCAAGACTTGTTTACATTAGCTGGAAAATTGCCGAAAGGACTTCCATGCGTAGAGGTGAGATTTTCTATTGAACTTTTTTGACCAGATGAGTGAAGAAAAAAGTTAAAAATGTTTGAAGGACTGTGGAATAAGATTTATGTGGCCGATATTAAAAATTGAAATGTTAATCCATCAGCAGTGGTGGATTCAAGGGGGCAACTGGGAGCAACTGCCCCCTCCCTTCACGAAGAAAACTCAGATTGGTGCCCCCTTTTTTGGCAAGAAGTGCGCCCCCCCCGTAGTGACTCTAAGACATTCTATTTTAATTATTTCGATCACAATGTGAGGCAAACATACAAATCAAGACGTTATTTTATTGAAAAACCAATGAATTTTCTCAATCAGGAGTCCAACAATTCTCCTCAAACTTAGGAGTTAGGAAGTTTGAAACGAGGATGACGCTGTGTAGGAGCTAACTGTTCAGACGTGCAGGAGCTATTTGGATTTTATTTCCAGCACTGATTATGCTTGCCCATGATCCGTCATCATTCGGTTTAGATTTTCAATGGTATTTCATGTTTCAAGTACTTTACTACAGAAATTATATAAGAAATTATCATTGCTCTATCACTCGATTGCTTGGTCAGATCTAGATCAAATCTGTGAACCACAAGGTAATCCAACTTTATGGCCAATAAGGGGCAACCCACATGATTCTTTCGACCTTACGTTTTTTGTCATCTCTTGTTTAATACTATCTATGTTGTCAAAATTCGTTGTTTTTTACTTCAACTTTTATTGAATTCAACTTTCTCATCTGCGCAACCTCCTGCACATAAACCTACATTAACGGTCTAAACTTTCTGGGATGGCTATAGTCGTTCTCAAAGAACACTTTCAATGGCGGATTTAAGGACGCAACTGGGATTAACTGCGCCCCCCTCTCATGATGACAATTCATCTTGGTGACCCCTTTCTGCCGAGAAGTGTGTCTCATGTCGTGACCCTAAGACACTCTTTTTATTTATTTCGATCAGAATGTGGGGTAAGGGCAGAAGTACAAATCAAGACGTAATTTAGTAGAGAACCAACGAATTTTCTCAATAGGAGGCCAAAAATTTTCCCTGAATTTCCGTTACCCTTTGGGTGCGCTCTTGGGCAGGCTGCCCCTTCTTTAACTTCGGGCTGTATCGGCCCCAGAACAGCTTTGCAATGGTGAATTACCGGAAAGTTTGTTGATTAGCAATAAATTTATCTGGACAGGACATAGTGCAGAAACTTTCGTACTGTTTCGTATTGTTTCGTACTGTTTCGTACTGTACCGGAATGACTTTCAATCCTTAACAGAAGCGGAGCGGATCAGTGACATGTTCACACTGCTCCATGCTAATGTGTTACACTTTTTTCCCTGTGTTTGACAGAATGAGTTTGTTGTGGAACGCTTTTAAACCGTAACAACTCTGTAGCTGATCAAAATTGTATCGGTACAGTGTAAACGTGGTCTTTGGGAACGATTCGATAAAGGTTTTCAGCCTGAGTTTGAATGTCAGACGGGTTAACCGGGATGAAAACTCAGCCCCCCTCCCCCCTCTCCACCCATCTTCTCGCAAAGCTGACTTTACAATTATATTAGCAAGTTTCAGCCCGTGCTGAAATCTCAACCCTCCTAGGGCCAGTCGGGCAGGAATTTCAATGCCGGGTAAACGGGCTAGAATTTCTCGTGTAATCACAATATTTTCCAGACCAATCCAAGCTGAAACTTTACTCTGTGCACTCGCTATTTGAATTCAGTTTTGCACCGAAATCGAGCAAGACGAAAATTCTCAATGAGTAGTTATGAGTCTAGGCTGGCATTTGTCTTGTTATGTAATCACACGCCAATTTCACCTCGGCTTACTGGACAAACATTCCAGACCGAGCTGAAAATTCTTATATAATCGGCTCCATAGTCATCTTCAACCTTTTCAAAAATTGTTTTTATTTCATTTACAGAGCCCATTACAACCGTTGAAGACGTCAACGAATACTACATTAGAAGTAGGCGTATTGATTTCTTCGTTTGGAGCTGGCATCGGAGTGGTTCCTTTGATAATGTACATTGAAAGCATAGCAGTGGCTAAAGCATTGGCCATGAGAAACAGCTACAAAGTGGATGCCTCGCAGGAACTCATTGCTCTTGGTACTAGCAATATATTTGTATCATTTTTCAAAGGATTTCCAATTACTGGTAGTTTTGCGAGATCAGCATTGAATAGTGCCAGTGGGGCTGCGACCCCCTTTTCAGGTGTGTTATACTTTGTTTTTATTTCATTCACCTCATTACACGAAAATATACTGCGTGTGTAATTAACTCGCACAACCGAAAATAAACCGTGTCCGTAATCAAACCGCACAACAAAGAAATTCAGTAGTTTTGACCCTCTGGGCAGTTTTTCAGTGCTTTTACATGGGGCCATTATGGCCCCCTGTTTATTTCTGTCTCTGTAACTCCTACACTGCTGAAACTTTTTAGAGCAGTACCTACATTTGTTCACAGGGTAATTAAACAAATCCGGACTTAACTGATCACGTGGCTCGTTGCTAGGCAACGAAAAGGTGACAAATTGTGATATATATGTCCTGAAAACAGAGAAAGTGCTAATTATTTTCGATTTTAATTGCTAAAGCTTCATAAAATTGAGTAAATATAAGGAAAATATGATTTTCTCGATTGAAAGTCAGTTGTTGAAAAATCATCATCATTCATTACCAACATGATGTCATCCAATGACGTGATCAAAATAGATGACGTCATAGAAGTAATGTTGGCCAATGTAAGCAAGTATAGACAAATTATACATCAAATGAAAGCTCTCTTCAAGGCATATCGATTTGGTACCAATTTCGGTACATTTGAATTGAAAACCAGAAAGTTATTCCATTTTTGTTAAAACCACCCTCCAAATAAGGTTTGTCACGTGACTATATTTATGACAATGAAACATTTAAAATTTAATAGGCAGAACTCGAAGACCACCTTTCACCCCCATGCTGCAGAAGTTTATACCAAAACACACCCTAGCTAGATGAAATGGAATAATATGCTCAGTACCTAAAGCCATTTTTAGTTTGTTCAAATTTTAGCTTATCAGATGTCAGTATCTCTTGTTGACATTGACAAGTTACACAGATATGGCTTTGTACGTGTCAGTGTCAATTGTATTTGCACACCTGAAGGTGTTGTGGCACCGTGGTGCAATCCTCTGACATTGCAGCTAGAACAGTAGGCGGAGTGGGTTCGAGCTTGGTAGGGCCCCACCACTTGAGCGTCATGACAAGGGGTCGCGGACTTGATTAGGTCTGCTCTATTTCTGCGATCCCAGCCTATGGCGCTGAAAAACGCAACTTCACCTGCACCTTCACCCTCTTTTTATCAGGGGGTAAAGTTTGCTTCTTTTTCCTTTACAGATGTGATTAGTGGCTTGATCGTTATCATGGCCTTGCAATTTATAACCCCTGTCTTTCAGTTCATACCAATGACTGCTCTTGCTGCCATGGTGATAGCCTCGGTTCTGACCATGATCGAATTCGAAATGCCAAAGGTGTTATGGGATACAAATCGAATTGATCTTCTTCCTTATACAGCCTCGTTTATTGGTTGTTTTTACGAGTTAGAGGTTGGTATTTTGTGTGGTTCTGCAGTTAGTATTTGCTTTATATTGTTTCGAGCTTTGAGGCCGAGAATGTGCTGCAAAGATATAGCGCCGGGTGTGAAATCCTTGGAAATACGTGGCGGTTTATGGTTCTCCGGTGCGGAAAGCATTGCAGAAAAGCTACAACAAATTTCATCCACCAAAAAGGCTGATCAAAATACAGAAAATGGGACTCTAATAATAACAATTGATTTTAAGAGTGTTTATGAACTTGATTTTACTGTTGCCAGAATTTTTAAAGAGACTTTTCTTGAGCTGAAACAAGATGGAATTTTTGTAAAATTCTGTAACGTAGAAAGTGAACATGTTAGACTAATTCTTGAAAAATGTGGACTTATGGACCTCGTTCGGGATCAAGAAATAAATGAAAACGAGAATGAAGAACGTCAGCAACTTTGTTACGAGACTGCTATATAATCAATGTCAGTATGGGAAACTAGCGGAGGTTTCAACCATCGCAACTTACGATACTAAATCTTTGTGCTTGAATATTTATTTTGATAGTTGTTAACATTAAGTTCTTCTTTTCACAAACTAAGTGTTTTAACATCAACTGAAAATCGCGAGGAAAATCGCGAGAGTAGAATGGCCTTCCAATCGGCCTCTGCACCTCTACACCAAACAAATAAAATACCTGAGGCAGAGAGTATAGATATATCTCTGTTCCCGCGATATAGACTCACGTTTGCTGGTACGCACAGCGAATGATCTAGCTGGGACCGGGCATGGAATTCCACAGAATAGACGATTACGCTAAAGATGGCGGCGAGGAACTTTTTACCAAGATGCACTGCGTTCTTTAATTGAATTCCTATAGAATCGTCAAGGATTCGTAATTAGAAGGCAATGCACCTTGGTAAAAATTTCCTTGCCGCCATCTTTAGCGTAATCGTCTATTCCTTTTGTCTGCGGTCGCTAAGCTAATAGACCTTGTAGCTATTCTGAAAAAGAATCTCAATCGAACGATACTTTGCTACATTTTGTAGAATTTTCGAATGTGGACAATACTGATAGAAGCTCTAACGCCACTCGATCGAACCTCGCATATAAAAATGTATAAAAATAACGCTCGATCCAGGCTCTTTTGCTGAATAGCTAAAAGGTTCTTGGATGTCTATTAGATTTACGACGATGAGTCCTTTGAATCCTGCGGCAAACTCTGCTCCACAGGGACTCATAATGAATCGGTGAAAATGCTGACCCTATTTTCTGCTGTCGTCAGTCGAATTATAATGAAATCGTGACCTTGAATCTCGAATCATGGCTTCTAATCTCGAATCACTGCCTCGAATCTCCAATCTCGTCCGAAAGTTATCAGCTCTTCAGTCGAATCGAAAAATTCAGTCATATCTGCCATAACCATAGCAATTCAAAAACCTTGCAATCCGATTGGTACTCTAGGAAGCTAAGAGTTTGG
>OZ026509.1:15302562-15415062 GCA_964019985.1 Aurelia sp. 4 Dawson et al 2005
ATTGCTACAACTACCCTTTGTTTAAATTGACGTAGAATTCTATGACTGGATACCGCAACGTCGAAGACCGTTTTGCTTGCTAGAATACTATTGTTATTAAGGTTCTCTGATTTAAGCAATTATTGGCGCATGTTATCTTTATGCCATGTCCCTCACAGTAGAAATTAACCGATGGAGCCACGCATAGATCTGTTATGGGTATTTACCACGCTTTGTTTAAATTGACGTAGAAATCTATGACTGGATACCGCAACAAAGCAGTTGTTTTGCTTGAAGACCATGATGGTATTCTGCTGTTATCTCCGTTCCAAGTGCCACAGACTTGAAACTGACTGATAGAATAGAAACAAGCGCAAATTGACTTATAGAGCGAGGCATAAACATGTTATCGTTACAACTACGCTTTGTTTTGAATAAACGTAGAAATCTACGGCTGGGTACCGCAATAATTTTCTGACGAACGCAATGATTGGCACATAGTATCTCCGTGCCATGTCTCTTAGATTGGAAATTAAGAGAACGAGGCAAGCATAAATTATTTATCGTTACTGCTACCTTTTGTTCAAAACTTGATGCCACATTTTAGGACACAAGCACGTTGTCCTGTTTGCTTGCAATAATAGTTTTACAATTTTTTGTGTTCTAACGTCATGCTAATTTTTTCTTCTCCACTACAGTGATTGGCAAATGTTATCTCAGGGCCTTGCCTCTTAGATTAGAAATCAACAGAATGAACCAAGCATAAGCTTGTCATAGTCACTACCTCTCTTTGTTCAATAGATAGGATACCACATTTTAGGGTATGTTTGATTGATACCAATTCTGAAAAAGGTAGACTTCAGTGCTACGGTAATTGGCAACTTTACTTTTTGTTGCCAAGCACAAGACTTGTCTTCGTGTTTTTCAACCAGAAACCTTGGTTTCACCACGATGTATCTGAAACCTGCTGCTTTGAAGAATTTTGTGTTTGATCTGGAACTTTTTTTCCCGTCTCTGCGTTTTCAGTCTATCGTTTTCAGAATTGGGTAAGTTTTGAATTACCAATCAAACGCACCCTTACAACACAAGCATTCCTGTTTGTCATTCTGTTTATTTATAAAATTTTACTATTTTTCAACGTCATAGCAACTCCGTAATCTGCCGCAAGTGTATTCAGTGCAAGGATATTTGGCATGCCCCAACTTATTCATTGGGATTTAGGTTGTTGTTGCTCTATGTTTTATCTCGGTTTCTTCTGACAGAATTGTTCTACCCACTCGTCCGGGTTTGTGGTACGTCATAGCTGGCGCATGTGAGTGGTGAGTCAAGGAAATTGTTTTTGCAAGAAAAGTTTGCCAACTGAGCTGATTTCTTGTGTTGCCGGCAAATGACTTTTTAGTTCATAGATTCATCTTAATTGCAGGAATATTCTTTTTGATAAAGAAAATAACCACTAAACTTTAGTGAACTAATATCAAGTCCCTTTTAGGCGCAGACGCAAGGCCTTAATCAGTCTATCCTATATCAATCATGTAAAGTCATTCCCTTTGTTTTAGTTTGTAGTCATGTACCCTTAAATATAGTTAATTTTAGTTTTGTATTTGTATCTGATTGTATTGTAAATGTATAGAATTGTATGTAGGCCATAATCAAATGAAACTGAAACTGAACTGAAATGGAGGGGGCACATGACTTGCAGATGGGCAGGCGTCTGCCGCCCAGTTCACAGAAAGACACCCTCTTCTAATTACCGAAACTTGCCGTCATACCCATTTTTATGATACATTTTGGCAGAAAACTACCTTTTCTGACCAATTTTGGCCAATTTCTGGATAACCGACCTATGTCTGCTGAAAATGGACCCTTGTTTAGAGAATTTTGGGCCCAAAAACCAACCCATACGGGCGGCACATACCTGTACCCTCAACATGTTATCTACCCCTCCCCCCGGCAAACGAGACGAGAAAATTCAATATAGTATTTACAAAACAGTGCAGCGAGAAACATAACATTTTTGGTCATCAATAACTTATCGTTGTTGTCATTGTTTTAACAGGTGGACAGGTGTACCTTTTGTTTGTTTTGATGAAGTTTGCAGCCAGGAAACGAAGGATTATCATTCTTCTAGGTTTTAATGCTGCGCTTGCAGGTTCATCAAAGCATTTTAAGTTATTTGGCTTATTTGCAATGCCTGAATTTCGTAAAGAATAAATCTAAACGAGAAATGAATAAATATGCTGCAAAGTGCTTGAGGCCCTAATATTCTTCCATTAAGTTGTTAAGGACTTCTTGCGAGATATTATAACTGCCCAGCAAAAGTCAGTAAATCTAAAGTGGTTAGTCAAATGTGTTCATTCGTTAGGTCAAGACGATTTTCAATCAACAGATTTGATATGTCATGTGATCAACTAAGATTTACGAACTAATTTTAGACTCCGCAAATGTTGCTCGAAAAAATCGCTGCGTGCGGAAATCTGTTCTTCTTGTCAAAGTAGGATTTCTGCACAAGGTGCATGGCTCGGTGTTGTTACTGCAATGTATTTGAGCCATCCAATGCAATGAGGTATAGTGGAGCAATGCGTCACAGCTGATCACTGTTCTTTGTGTCTTTCCATCTCGTGTATATGGCATACGCAAGAAGGAACTTTTCCGAAAGGGGATCCCCAGAGACCTTGTGCCACTTCTGCTTTCACACTAAGTACCAACTGCAATTGCCAGGAGTTTTTTTGGGGGGGGGGAGTTCGAATTAGATATTTGCAATCAAGTAAGCTGGGTGTTTATTTGGCATATTTTGTTTATTTCGGCAATAAGGGAGAACGGGGGTTTCAGGGACTTAGTGCACTCTTGCTTTTTGCCCAGTGAGCTCAAGTGTTGCATACACGTTTTTTTATAAAAGAAACTTGGATCAGGCCATAGTACTAAAAGTTTCTTAATTTAACATTAAACTTTATCCATTTTAGAACTAAGAGTTTCTTACTTGGTTTCTTATTTTTTGAATGCATGAATTGTCAGTGTGATCGCTAACACTGGGGCAGATATGTTTCTTGACATTTGAAACATCATAAAGGAATGAACAGTGCTCTGTTATGTTGAAAACACAAATGGTTAGATAATATTGCTCAAGAATAAAGGTTCAACGATATATTTGCTATAATATCCATGCTTTTAACTTTGAAAAGTTTCTTAGTACTTCTCAGACATAGTACTAGAGTTTCTTAAAATTTTGGTCATCTTAGTACTAGTGACAACTTCTCAATCTCTTCATTGAAAGCTTTGGCATGCTCCTAAAATGACCCAATCTCTTCACAGGCGACACCTTCCTTTATCTTTTGTCTCTGGCATTTCTCCAAAAGCCCCAAGTCCTCACCTGATGTTACCTGTCCTGCCTCTATGGCCCAACGCACGACCCCCAAAAAAGCCCCAGAAAGGATACGGGAAGGAAAAACTTGCTGGACAGCTTAATAAAAGCTATTAGTTACCAGAATGTTGTCCGTATTACGGTGGATTTTGCCCGGAAAGGTTGATTTTTGCATATTTTTCCAATGTTAGATGGCGACCCCCCTCCCCACCCCTCAGTTATGGACCCAGCAACGAGGAGTTTTGTAAGACCACAGGGCACATGTTGAAAGTTGAAAGACAAGCGATTTGGCTGCGTCAAAAATAGATTTCACAACTATACAGCGAACATTGAATGATTTTTTGTTCTTCTTTTTATTTTGGTTTGATTGAGTGCATTTAGAGGTGTTAGATCTTTTTTCTCAAAGACAAATTACTTTGAATCATTGAAAATGTAAGTCTTTTGTTTTACAAAATTCGCACATGCCTTTTTTCCATGCTTATGACTCTCAAGTGTCCTGAAGGGAATCCCCGTGGTGATTCCATCTCTGTCCCCATTGAGCAACAAGAGTGACGACTCAAGGACCATGACATTGATTATTAATGATGTTTTCAGCTTCATTGAAGCATTTCTTCGAAGCATTATAAATTGAATGTCGCGGGAAAGAAAGCCCAGATGGCAATCAAGTTCAGAAAGAAGAAGTATCTTCAAGACAGGTAAATATCCTCTACTTATTCATTTTTTAAATGATTTTACTCCATCATTTGAAATCAGGCGATGGAATCTTTGCATTTACGAATATTTGCAGCGCAATATCCTTAGGCCCATTCATTTTCACATCATCATCATATGATTTTCGACAATAAACTCATGGATCGTTGCAATGCTCATTGATAACGTTAGTTTTAATGACTTTGAGATTTTGTTTGCAGATCTCATATTGCCATAAGTAATATTCACAATATGTACTTTAAATGATCGAAGAAATTCTAGGAAAGTTTGCACCAGTTTGCACAGCAAAAACACTTGCAAAGACAGGCAGATGCGTGCATCCTTGTAATTAGCATAAATTTAATATTCATTTATCCTGCTTAGCACCAGGTCGTTTTAGCATGCGAGAAGAGTTTTCATGGACTTTCAATCACCATTCATTACAGCTGCAGAACTGTCAAGAATTTTTTATGTTTTGCTCCCTGGTGAATTCTCAGTGACGAAAAATATTTTCTAGATGAATAAAATTCCTTTCTGAGCACTCTTTTCTATGATGACGCAGATGTAATATTTGATTATATTCGTACATTTTCGTACCGGTAATTAATTCCTTGGAGTTTGAGTCGATATAAGTTTGATTACAGAAAGCTGCAGGTGACCTTTGGAGCATTAAACCAAACTCCCCATGACCCATATTATAATTCTTAATGGTTTTTTTATGACAACCTGCAAGAAGTTTTTTAAAAAACTTCTTGCAGGTTGTCATAAAAAAACCATTAAGAATTATAATATGGGTCATGGGGAGTTTGGTTTAATGCTCCAAAGGTCACCTGCAGCTTTCTGTAATCAAACTTATATCGACTCAAACTCCAAGGAATTAATTACCGGTACGAAAATGTACGAATATAATCAAATATTACATCTGCGTCATCATAGAAAAGAGTGCTCAGAAAGGAATTTTATTCATCTAGAAAATATTTTTCGTCACTGAGAATTCACCAGGGAGCAAAACATAAAAAATTCTTGACAGTTCTGCAGCTGTAATGAATGGTGATTGAAAGTCCATGAAAACTCTTCTCGCATGCTAAAACGACCTGGTGCTAAGCAGGATAAATGAATATTAAATTTATGCTAATTACAAGGATGCACGCATCTGCCTGTCTTTGCAAGTGTTTTTGCTGTGCAAACTGGTGCAAACTTTCCTAGAATTTCTTCGATCATTTAAAGTACATATTGTGAATATTACTTATGGCAATATGAGATCTGCAAACAAAATCTCAAAGTCATTAAAACTAACGTTATCAATGAGCATTGCAACGATCCATGAGTTTATTGTCGAAAATCATATGATGATGATGTGAAAATGAATGGGCCTAAGGATATTGCGCTGCAAATATTCGTAAATGCAAAGATTCCATCGCCTGATTTCAAATGATGGAGTAAAATCATTTAAAAAATGAATAAGTAGAGGATATTTACCTGTCTTGAAGATACTTCTTCTTTCTGAACTTGATTGCCATCTGGGCTTTCTTTCCCGCGACATTCAATTTATAATGCTTCGAAGAAATGCTTCAATGAAGCTGAAAACATCATTAATAATCAATGTCATGGTCCTTGAGTCGTCACTCTTGTTGCTCAATGGGGACAGAGATGGAATCACCACGGGGATTCCCTTCAGGACACTTGAGAGTCATAAGCATGGAAAAAAGGCATGTGCGAATTTTGTAAAACAAAAGACTTACATTTTCAATGATTCAAAGTAATTTGTCTTTGAGAAAAAAGATCTAACACCTCTAAATGCACTCAATCAAACCAAAATAAAAAGAAGAACAAAAAATCATTCAATGTTCGCTGTATAGTTGTGAAATCTATTTTTGACGCAGCCAAATCGCTTGTCTTTCAACTTTCAACATGTGCCCTGTGGTCTTACAAAACTCCTCGTTGCTGGGTCCATAACTGAGGGGTGGGGAGGGGGGTCGCCATCTAACATTGGAAAAATATGCAAAAATCAACCTTTCCGGGCAAAATCCACCGTAATACGGACAACATTCTGGTAACTAATAGCTTTTATTAAGCTGTCCAGCAAGTTTTTCCTTCCCGTATCCTTTCTGGGGCTTTTTTGGGGGTCGTGCGTTGGGCCATAGAGGCAGGACAGGTAACATCAGGTGAGGACTTGGGGCTTTTGGAGAAATGCCAGAGACAAAAGATAAAGGAAGGTGTCGCCTGTGAAGAGATTGGGTCATTTTAGGAGCATGCCAAAGCTTTCAATGAAGAGATTGAGAAGTTGTCACTAGTACTAAGATGACCAAAATTTTAAGAAACTCTAGTACTATGTCTGAGAAGTACTAAGAAACTTTTCAAAGTTAAAAGCATGGATATTATAGCAAATATATCGTTGAACCTTTATTCTTGAGCAATATTATCTAACCATTTGTGTTTTCAACATAACAGAGCACTGTTCATTCCTTTATGATGTTTCAAATGTCAAGAAACATATCTGCCCCAGTGTTAGCGATCACACTGACAATTCATGCATTCAAAAAATAAGAAACCAAGTAAGAAACTCTTAGTTCTAAAATGGATAAAGTTTAATGTTAAATTAAGAAACTTTTAGTACTATGGCCTGATCCAAGTTTCTTTTATAAAAAAACGTGTATGCAACACTTGAGCTCACTGGGCAAAAAGCAAGAGTGCACTAAGTCCCTGAAACCCCCGTTCTCCCTTATTGCCGAAATAAACAAAATATGCCAAATAAACACCCAGCTTACTTGATTGCAAATATCTAATTCGAACTCCCCCCCCCCAAAAAAACTCCTGGCAATTGCAGTTGGTACTTAGTGTGAAAGCAGAAGTGGCACAAGGTCTCTGGGGATCCCCTTTCGGAAAAGTTCCTTCTTGCGTATGCCATATACACGAGATGGAAAGACACAAAGAACAGTGATCAGCTGTGACGCATTGCTCCACTATACCTCATTGCATTGGATGGCTCAAATACATTGCAGTAACAACACCGAGCCATGCACCTTGTGCAGAAATCCTACTTTGACAAGAAGAACAGATTTCCGCACGCAGCGATTTTTTCGAGCAACATTTGCGGAGTCTAAAATTAGTTCGTAAATCTTAGTTGATCACATGACATATCAAATCTGTTGATTGAAAATCGTCTTGACCTAACGAATGAACACATTTGACTAACCACTTTAGATTTACTGACTTTTGCTGGGCAGTTATAATATCTCGCAAGAAGTCCTTAACAACTTAATGGAAGAATATTAGGGCCTCAAGCACTTTGCAGCATATTTATTCATTTCTCGTTTAGATTTATTCTTTACGAAATTCAGGCATTGCAAATAAGCCAAATAACTTAAAATGCTTTGATGAACCTGCAAGCGCAGCATTAAAACCTAGAAGAATGATAATCCTTCGTTTCCTGGCTGCAAACTTCATCAAAACAAACAAAAGGTACACCTGTCCACCTGTTAAAACAATGACAACAACGATAAGTTATTGATGACCAAAAATGTTATGTTTCTCGCTGCACTGTTTTGTAAATACTATATTGAATTTTCTCGTCTCGTTTGCCGGGGGGAGGGGTAGATAACATGTTGAGGGTACAGGTATGTGCCGCCCGTATGGGTTGGTTTTTGGGCCCAAAATTCTCTAAACAAGGGTCCATTTTCAGCAGACATAGGTCGGTTATCCAGAAATTGGCCAAAATTGGTCAGAAAAGGTAGTTTTCTGCCAAAATGTATCATAAAAATGGGTATGACGGCAAGTTTCGGTAATTAGAAGAGGGTGTCTTTCTGTGAACTGGGCGGCAGACGCCTGCCCATCTGCAAGTCATGTGCCCCCTCCATTTCAGTTCAGTTTCAGTTTCATTTGATTATGGCCTACATACAATTCTATACATTTACAATACAATCAGATACAAATACAAAACTAAAATTAACTATATTTAAGGGTACATGACTACAAACTAAAACAAAGGGAATGACTTTACATGATTGATATAGGATAGACTGATTAAGGCCTTGCGTCTGCGCCTAAAAGGGACTTGATATTAGTTCACTAAAGTTTAGTGGTTATTTTCTTTATCAAAAAGAATATTCCTGCAATTAAGATGAATCTATGAACTAAAAAGTCATTTGCCGGCAACACAAGAAATCAGCTCAGTTGGCAAACTTTTCTTGCAAAAACAATTTCCTTGACTCACCACTCACATGCGCCAGCTATGACGTACCACAAACCCGGACGAGTGGGTAGAACAATTCTGTCAGAAGAAACCGAGATAAAACATAGAGCAACAACAACCTAAATCCCAATGAATAAGTTGGGGCATGCCAAATATCCTTGCACTGAATACACTTGCGGCAGATTACGGAGTTGCTATGACGTTGAAAAATAGTAAAATTTTATAAATAAACAGAATGACAAACAGGAATGCTTGTGTTGTAAGGGTGCGTTTGATTGGTAATTCAAAACTTACCCAATTCTGAAAACGATAGACTGAAAACGCAGAGACGGGAAAAAAAGTTCCAGATCAAACACAAAATTCTTCAAAGCAGCAGGTTTCAGATACATCGTGGTGAAACCAAGGTTTCTGGTTGAAAAACACGAAGACAAGTCTTGTGCTTGGCAACAAAAAGTAAAGTTGCCAATTACCGTAGCACTGAAGTCTACCTTTTTCAGAATTGGTATCAATCAAACATACCCTAAAATGTGGTATCCTATCTATTGAACAAAGAGAGGTAGTGACTATGACAAGCTTATGCTTGGTTCATTCTGTTGATTTCTAATCTAAGAGGCAAGGCCCTGAGATAACATTTGCCAATCACTGTAGTGGAGAAGAAAAAATTAGCATGACGTTAGAACACAAAAAATTGTAAAACTATTATTGCAAGCAAACAGGACAACGTGCTTGTGTCCTAAAATGTGGCATCAAGTTTTGAACAAAAGGTAGCAGTAACGATAAATAATTTATGCTTGCCTCGTTCTCTTAATTTCCAATCTAAGAGACATGGCACGGAGATACTATGTGCCAATCATTGCGTTCGTCAGAAAATTATTGCGGTACCCAGCCGTAGATTTCTACGTTTATTCAAAACAAAGCGTAGTTGTAACGATAACATGTTTATGCCTCGCTCTATAAGTCAATTTGCGCTTGTTTCTATTCTATCAGTCAGTTTCAAGTCTGTGGCACTTGGAACGGAGATAACAGCAGAATACCATCATGGTCTTCAAGCAAAACAACTGCTTTGTTGCGGTATCCAGTCATAGATTTCTACGTCAATTTAAACAAAGCGTGGTAAATACCCATAACAGATCTATGCCTGGCTCCATCGGTTAATTTCTACTGTGAGGGACATGGCATAAAGATAACATGCGCCAATAATTGCTTAAATCAGAGAACCTTAATAACAATAGTATTCTAGCAAGCAAAACGGTCTTCGACGTTGCGGTATCCAGTCATAGAATTCTACGTCAATTTAAACAAAGGGTAGTTGTAGCAATAACACGCTTTATCAGCCGACTTTTAGTCCCAAGGACTTGTCACGGAGACAGCATGCGCCAATAATGACGCATATAGGACGGCAAAGCCATAATAATAATGATGATTTTATGTCAAATAAAGGACTTTCAAATGTGGTCTCCAGTCATAGATTTCAACGTCAATCCAACAAAGCTAGTTGCAACAATAATAAGCTTCATAAGTCAACTTTTAGGCCTATCCAAGAGATAGCATACACTAATTATGACGTACATAGGATGGGAAGGCCAAAATAATAATATGGAAGCTATGGCAACGCCACAGATTTTTATGTTAATGTAAACGAAGGGTACAGTAAGAATAATCGATTTACTCGTGGCTATCAACTAAATTTTTGTCTGAGGCACATGGCACGGAGATACCAGCACCATTCACGGCCTGTAGGAAACGCTTAATTTGTATAAAAACATTTATGGATGATACAGCAAGTTATTCCTATCCCAATTTATCATTCCATTCGATATATATCGACTTATTTTCCTTTTGCGTGTACTTCTCCTGCAAAGGCACCATTTTGATCACTCTGCTTGGCGGCAGATTGTCGTGACCTCAAGGGCCCTACTGGAGAAATCATGCCACTCAAATCTTCGAGAAGTTTCCGTTTGAGTGCCATAGTAGGCTCTTTTTGCAGCAAGGCACGGAAGTCTTTGAAAATGCAGCTATTTTTCTAATGGCGTCTTCTTGACTTGCTTCTCCTTGCTAAATTCTAAAACAGCCTATGCTCCTGGTCACGTCAATCTGCCGCCACACGCGGGGAGGAGAAGTAGGCAAAAAAGTGGCGGCACCAGCTCTGCAAAAATTCGAGAGAAATGGAGGGGGATTTTGACGTAGTTTTTCAATCTAAAGGTATACCCAACAAATTTGATGCTATTTTTCTTTGACAATGTTTGCTGACGTTTGGGATTGGGGGGTCAAGTTCCCCAGTACCCCCCAGTGGCGCTGCCAATGAGGCGAAGAAGGAGAACAAGTCGACATGTCACGAAAAAAATGGGAAATTAGGAAATCCATGATTTTATGTATCATACATTAATCGTTTTCCCAACTCGGCAGTTCCTACAGCCCGTGCTTGAATTATAAATAATAACGACAAGAACGATAACACGTTTTAAGTTGTGATATCCAGTTTCTACGTAAATTTGAAACTAATCAAAGGGTGGTTGTTAGGATAAAAAGTTTACGTATGGCTTCATCACTAAAGTCTGGTTGACGACATGATACTGTGACAACATGAACCCACAGAGCGTAAGTAATAATGCTAAGAAAACAAGAAGGGGATCACGATAGTTGGATAAAGTGATAAGGACCGTTTCTTATCAGAATCCAATTCAATTTTTGGTTTTCTTTTGATGAGAATGGCTAGCAAAGCCAGTTCTCCAAAGCAGAGCCATGTTCTCAATCCACTACTTTATCTCCTGTGGTGCATAAATCATCCTGTTTCATTGAGTTTGGGAACTTAGGTGGCAGTTTTGCAGGAGACATAAATGTCCACCTCATAATCCTTTTTGACTCTTGGAGCCTATGGCATTGCTAATATTTTTCTGTCCGTGGTGCAGGCTATCTTTTCGTCATGGAGCAAGAAGTTGTTTGAATAAGCCCCCTTCTTAAATAATTCCCCTCCCTTTTAAGCCCCCTCCCTTTTAAGCCCCCTCCCTTTAAAGCCCCCTTCTTGAGTTTCGGAAGTTATACAAGATTACACACGAGTCTCAGTTTCCACATTAAATTGGATGATGTTCATGGCTTCAAACTAAAACATCAAATTAAAAACGTTGAACGAATACAAGGAAGCATGTTGTCAGTCTAATCTTCCAGTGGTTTAACAGAGCTCTTTTATCAAGTAAAACTAAGGTAACTACAAATACATTACAGGTCCCATCCACAGCTTGACAAAGCACGGAGTCACCTTGTTCCCACTGTACATAGGCTTACAAAAATCACACATACAATTTTAAAAAGAAAAAGCAAACTCGAACAAAGAAGGGAACACAAAACAAACAAGAAAAAACAAGGTATAAAGGAACAGAGAAATAGGGGGAGGTCGCTGCCATGAAATTATTCACAAAGAGTTGCTTGGAAAATCTCTTGGATCACTTGGTGAAAGATATTGTTGCCTCAATAATTGAAGTTCCGTACAAGAGTAATTCACACAAATCTTTTGAATCTATACTTGTGAGGTCTAACCCTGGTACATCTGCCAGCTGACTAAAGAGATCTGTGCGCAGGTGAAGTGAAGGTGAAGTTGCGGTTTTTAGCGCCAGGCGCTGGGATCGCAGAAGTAGCTAAGCGCTAATCGAGTCCGCGACCCCTTGTCATGACGCTCAAGTGGTGAGGCCCTACCACGTCTAGAACCCACTCCGCCTGACTGTTCTGGCTTCAAAGTCAGAAGATTACACCACTGCGCCACAACACCTTCGAGCTTTTATCGTAAGAAATTGTCCTTACAGATCTACCCCTTGGTTGTAACGTACGCTCAGTTAAATGTGGATTCAGTGGTGACCACTAACAGCATTGCCTTACGTTTTGTAGATATTTCCTAGTCTCACTACATAAGAACCATCAAGTTACGCTCAGCTCATCGAGTTGAATTGCTGTTGTTGTTATCGCTCCACTGAGGACCTTATTCCCATAGAGCTGTAAAAACGGCAAAAAATTCAATAGGCGACGAGATTCTGTCGCCCGGTCGGCTACTGGTTTCAGTGTGGCTTAGAGGAAGGCGATTTTTGCCATAATGACAAGAATGAGCCTTTACCGAAGTACTGATTCCTAATTTGATGGTACAGCAGTTCTAGAAAAGTGATTTTTAAGGCATTTTGCACTCAGTGGTTGTGAGGAAAAAGCAGGAGATGATTTAGGCCCAATAGATCTTTCAGCAACATTCTAAAAAAGAATGCGAATCGAACAAGAGATTGAGACATTTTGTAGAATGTTCGAATGCAGACAACAGTGATACAATAGTGATAGAAGCTCCAATGACTGGGGGGGGGGTAACTTAACTTGTCTATGGTACGGGGTTGTGCCATTTTTTAGGGTACCTTTTGCATGATAGTTTCCGGATTTAAGGGTATGGTTTTCAACAATTTTTTGCATCTTCCGGATTTATGGGTATAGTTTTTTCTCAGAATTCATTTATTGGTGAGCTGTCTTGGCATTCTCGGATTTATGGGTATGATTTTCAGAATTTCTCCAGATTTATGGGTATACTTTTGAGAAATTTCTCCGGATTTATGGATATACTTTTGAGAAATTTCTCCGGATTTATGGGTGGTACTTTTACGATTTGAATGGCACAACCCCGTATCTTGGAAACTCAAGTTACCCCCCCCCCCGGGCTCCAATGCTACTCAATCGAACTTTTGTAGAGCAGCTGAGAGCTTTCATACAGAATCAGTCTGCAGCAGGGAGATTAAGTAATCTCCCTGCTCCAGACGGACTCTATATAAATCAGATATCCTGAGTCATATATTCTGATATTCTATATTCTGATTCTATATAGACAGACTGTTTTAGGATTACTTAATCTCCCTGGTCTGGAGCTTTACTGTTTCTACAAGCGAGGGGAGATAAGTCGTAGTTAGTTGTAGCGTTATCAGTTCAGGCAAAAGGCGAAACTTCGACATGTAATCGAGTCGAGATATTTTCAAGGATAGCAAAAGTACTGAGCGATAGATAATGATTGGATCAAAAGACAAAGCTATCGATGTTTGAAAATTGCGGTGAAATCTTTTCAGATAGTCACCGCCTCTCCGATAACCCCCAAATAATCTTCATTAACTAACCACTCCTGCAAAATGAATCAATTTGAGAAGCCTTAATTATAAAAGAAATCTTCCGGATAGATTTTTGATGGCTAAAACAGCTGTAATTCCGCTGTAAGAGCCTATTCCCAGTTGCAAATGGCTCAGAGTGCCCCAAGAAATTTTCATCCGGGGACTATTTCCAGCTGTTTGAATGACTGCTGTTAAGGAGTTATCGATTCGACTTTCCTGTTTGTCAAATTCATGAATAAAAAAGACTTTAACTTAACTTTAACTTGATTCTAAGTTTGAATAAATCTGACAATCAGTTACAGATTTATGTAGAGCAAAAATAACAACAAGTGGTTGCTACGAAACAAGAGGATTTATCCTCGAACTTCACCTTAAACCCCGTTTACACGATGCCGGTAGAATTTGAACACAGCATAAAAATGTCGTTTTGGCAGAATTTCGTTTCGTTTAGCAAAACGGCAAACTTTATAATTCGGCCGTTTTCAAATTCTGCCGGCATCGTGAAAACGCACTTTGCCGTCAGAATTTCATGTCGCTTTCGTCACGAGGCTAATTTTTTTTAATGCTCCCTATTGTCCTTATTGTCATAATTGTTTTATCTATCTTGATTGATTATTGACGTCAGGTTGTTATTATCTATGGAATTAGCAAAAATTCTACCGGCATCGTGAAAACGGGAGGCCAAACGGGACTTTTTCATGCCGTTTTCAAATTCCGCCATCGTGTAAACGGAGTCTTATAAACAGAATTTCGGCAACAAACTACTTCTCATTAATTTGCATTTGTACTAGGAAACACATTTGGAAGTGATAAATGAGTGAGCAACTCAAGCATATTTGCCAGGAATCCTATAAACATTAATATTGTTCATTTAAAAGAATTCCATGACTTTTGAGGAACAAAATATCTTTTTAATTTCATTTTGCGCATATTCATTTCGTGGACTGTAGCAGTTGTGCTGCAAATCACCAATTCTAGCAACGTAAATATATTTTTTCTTCATGGTTGTTACAAGATCTTATCTTCTACTACCCCACTCTCCTGTCAAATCATAAAACCGGGCTAGGTACGTTCTTTCATTATCAATTTTGATTTGATATTTTCAGAGAATATCAAATCCTCCGGTATTGCAGCAACTAGTAATTTGACTTTCTGGCTTCATGTATCAGCAACTTCTTATCAGATTTACGCAATCTGTGTCTCAGTCTGTGTTTTGGCTTGCTTGAAATTTTTGCATAGTCTGCCAGCACTGCACATAGAGATGAAAGTAGGGTATAAAGGGGTAGGAAATAAACGTTGGGAAAGGCTGACTTTATGTTCGATCGTACGTACTTAAAGAGTCCCAAGTTCATGATATAGACAAGCTCTAAATCATAGCAGTTTTACACAATCTACAGAAAACGACTAAATATTAGTGGAGAATGTTGACCCGTGTGTAATCGCTTTTACTTCCTTTAAAGATGTATCTTCATGCACCAAGACCTTCGATAAAACCTCTGACAAATGTTTAAATTACTATTGCTTTATCTTAAGATAGCTCCTTAAAATTAGAAAGACGGGCAAAACACATCAGTTTTCTACTTCCAATGATAACGTTGGTTGGCAGGTCAGAGCTTAGCTATGCCTTTTGATAATTTCAAGGAAAATTAACGGTCAAATGTCACTACTGGCAGTTTCATAAAATGGAACTTACGTAGATATTTCATAACGACGCATGGAAACGTGACTCGGCTTCCAAACGAACACTAACCGATTTGGTGTAGTACAGTAAGATATGAAGCCCCAGGCAACA
The DNA here is from genome assembly GCA_964019985.1 of Aurelia sp. 4 Dawson et al 2005. Classification (NCBI taxonomy): domain Eukaryota; kingdom Metazoa; phylum Cnidaria; class Scyphozoa; order Semaeostomeae; family Ulmaridae; genus Aurelia; species Aurelia sp. 4 Dawson et al 2005. Next base: position 15,317,694 of record OZ026509.1, read on the forward strand.
ACGAAGCACCTTCGATTGACACCTGGACCTGGAGTCTCCTTCTTCCCTCTACTCTTTGCTTTGATGATGGCATGTCGGCCGATCCCATTTGGATCCGATCCCGTGTAAACGGGGCCTAAGAAGCCTGTTCCTATTTAGACCCAAACTCTTAGAAATGAAAAGGGCACTTCTTTGTTTATTGCAAAATCTTGGGGGCATGTGCCCCTGGTACCCCCTGGTTCCTAAGTTTATTGGGGGGGGGGGAGTACCAGAGAAAAAATCTCCTAACAAGTACCCTTAGCAAAATATTGAGTATGTCTGCAGCATGCTTCACCTCTGAGTAATGTTTGATAGCTTGATTTAAGGAAGAATTTTTGACAACTTGTGCCAGGTTGCAGTGTACATCTTCTGAATTGCAGGCAAACCCAATCAAGCTTGATTGTAGCATGTCTGAGAATAATTCTAGAATGGCATTATTGTCAAGCTTGATCCAGCTCTAATCATGTGAGCAAACTGGCCAAAATTGTGTCACATACTTAGCTCAAGCTCTATCAAGCCAAATCATGCTTCTTTTGAGCTTGCTTGTTGCAAGTTTAACTCTTTCTTTAGGGAAGGTACTTGAGTTAAGTCTAAACAGTGAAAGAGCTTCAACAACCTTTGTTCTGAAAGCTTCACAGGGGCACTGGAAGTAAGCACTGTTGTGGAACCATTAAGAAACTCTTAAGAAACTCTTAAGAAACTCTCAACACTCAAAAAATTGACAATTTCAAGGAACTTGCAGTACTAGCTCCAAGTCATTATCTCATAATGAGTGTGTTTGAGAATGAAAGAAAGAGAGGAAACTAATCTCAGTTGCTGATACCTTCTTTGTTCCAACAACTTAACCCACTTGATTAAGGTAGATGACTAGGCTAAAAATTGAAATTTTGTGCAATATTTTTATTTTCAGCATATGAAATCTCTCAGCACCTAACAACATGATGCAATGAAGTTTTTGATCATTGTTTATGCTATTTTCATGGAAAACGCACTTTTATGTGATCCACTCTGATCGAAAATTTGCGTTGTCATGGCAACCAAATTAAAAACAGCTGATATTATCTGTAAATAAACCCCATAATGGCAGTCCCTTTTCTGGAGATCCTGCAGTCCACTCCATTTCCCCTACAAATGAGGCTAAGGATGATAGAGAGGCTATGACTGACCTTGGCAACCAAAAAAGGGAAACATTTATGGATCATTCGTTTCTCAGATGTTGTGAGGAAAGTGTGTCGAAAGAAAATGGAAAAACGAAAGCCAAAGGCGCGTTCAGTTCGGAGAAAAAAGCGAAAATTCACTGGAAACCAGTACACTGCAGCAAGAAAGACAGTTACAGGAATGTTTTCGCGTTCAGAAGAAGAGGAAATTGACGTTGAGATGGATGTTGGGCCTAAGTCGGATGATGAGGAACAGTTGATCGAATACGTCGTGGAAATAACCCCAAGAACCACAAAGAGTGCTTCGCACAGAAAGTTGAGAGCAGCTCAGTGCCAAAGGGAGGAAACTTGCAGTTCATTGGAAGAGGAAGAAGAAACTCCCATAAACTGTGGGTTTAGGCTTATTGACTTGACTGTCTTGGCCCAAATTTTTGAACGGTTGCTTTGCCCTGTTTGCAAGTCCAATGTTACTCTGAGTGAAGATCTACAGTCGAAGATGGGATTTGCAACGGCCTTGAGAATTTGTTGTACAAAAGCCACATGCAAGTTCTCAAAACCCTTCTACACCTCAGCAAAGAATGGTCAGTTTTTTGAAGTTAATAGGAGAACTGTACTTGCTGCACGAGAAGTTGGTGTTGGCTACAAGGGCTTGGTAAAATTTTCCAGCGTGTTGAATATGCCCTTGCCAATGAGCAAGAATGCCTATAGAGGCATTGTAAATTCACTTGAAAGTGCAGCAGAGCATGTTGCTGAAAGAAGTATGGCAGTTGCTGCTTCCGAAACAAAGGAGAATTATGAGGCTGAAATTGATGGAGTAACTGACATTGGTGTCTCTGGTGATGGAACATGGAGAAAGAGAGGATTCAAATCCTCCATTGGAATCCATACGGTTATGTCCATAGTCTCTGGCAAAATCCTAGACATAGAAATCATGAGCAAGGAATGTCGTGCTTGTCTGATAAAAAAGAGAAAAGAGGGCACAACAGAGTTTGATGAATGGTGGGAAGAGCACCAACATGAGTGTCATGTCAATTATCATGGCTCTTCAGGAAAAATGGATCCAGCTGGTTGTGTCAGCATTTTCAACCGATCCATTGACAAACATTCATGCAGATATACTGAATTTCTTGGAGATGGAGACTGCAAGGCCCACAACCAGCTGATTGCTGATAAAGTCTATGGTGACAAGGAAATTAAGAAACTGGAATGCATTGGGCATATCCAGAAACGGATGGGATCTCGGCTTAGATCATTGAAGAAGAGATGGGGCAAAGCTAAACTTGCAGATGGGAAGTCGATTGGTGGGAAGGGGAGGCTTACAGACAAGCTAGTAGATTCACTTCAGGTATACTATGGCAAAGCCATTAGAGCCAATTGCCACAGTGTACCTGAAATGAAAGATGCAGTTATGGCCATCTGGAACCATACCAGGTCAACTGACAAGGATCCTTACCATCATCTTTGCCCAACTGGTAAGGATTCTTGGTGTGGCTTCCAGAGGGATATAGCAAATGGCACTAGCAGCTACCAGCATAGCAATCCCCTTCCTACTGCAGTGGCAAATGAGATAAAGGCTGCATTTGTGGCACTGAGTGATGATAATTTGCTGAATTCTTGTGTTCATGGTGGTACCCAAAATCAGAATGAATGTTTCAATGCTCAGATCTGGCATCGTGCACCAAAGACGTCACATTCTGGCCTTACAACAGTTCAGCTGGCAGCATATTTGGCCATAGGCCACTTCAATGATGGTTGTAAGACCATCATCAGAGTTTTAGAGGAGCAAGGGATAAACCCTGGATATCACTGCTTAAAGTTATGCCAGAAAGCTGACAAAGAACGACTGTATCAGTCAGTCTATAAAAGTACTGATAGGGCTAAAGAAAGAAGGAGAGCAATTAGAAACCAAAAGAAGGGATTTTCTGAACAACTTGAGGAAGAGGAAGGGCCCCAGTACCAATCTGGTGCATTCTAGACTGTTAAAACAATGATGTTGTCTTGAAATCATGATGCAAAACTTTAATCACAATTTGCTGAAAATGTCCTTTTTCGCACAAATCAGATTTCTTTGCAAAGCTTTCTCCAAAACTACTGAAGGTATCTGCCTCAAATTTGGACAGCAGCTAGAGCTATCACATAGCTTTGTTATGAGGCACAATGAGCACTCTCAGGTCAATAGTTTGAAAATTATTGGAAGTGTACACTTCACCGCCCAAGAGAAATTCAGCTATTATTTGAAATCATACCAGTACCAACTATCTGATGAGCAACTGTGCTGATAGTGCCTTATAACAAAGCTCCAGCATAGCTTGTTACTTCTTCAAAGTTTCAAAGCTGTAACTGTTTTTGTTTTGAAAATATCAGTGTTTGCATAACTACACTTCTATGACATCCGGAAAGGGGTGTGGTCAAAAGTAGGGCGTATCACATAAACCACACCCAATAGAAAATTTTTCCTGTGATATTGTGTTTCACAACATTCCAATTACACAGAATTTTGATTATTTACCCATCCTGGAAGCATTATTTGACTAGCATTAAGCTCTAACAAACACCCTGTAAAGACTAGTCTTCTACCTTAATCAAGTGGGTTAAGTTGTTGGAACAAAGAAGGTATCAGCAACTGAGATTAGTTTCCTCTCTTTCTTTCATTCTCAAACACACTCATTATGAGATAATGACTTGGAGCTAGTACTGCAAGTTCCTTGAAATTGTCAATTTTTTGAGTGTTGAGAGTTTCTTAAGAGTTTCTTAAGAGTTTCTTAATGGTTCCACAACAGTGCTTACTTCCAGTGCCCCTGTGAAGCTTTCAGAACAAAGGTTGTTGAAGCTCTTTCACTGTTTAGACTTAACTCAAGTACCTTCCCTAAAGAAAGAGTTAAACTTGCAACAAGCAAGCTCAAAAGAAGCATGATTTGGCTTGATAGAGCTTGAGCTAAGTATGTGACACAATTTTGGCCAGTTTGCTCACATGATTAGAGCTGGATCAAGCTTGACAATAATGCCATTCTAGAATTATTCTCAGACATGCTACAATCAAGCTTGATTGGGTTTGCCTGCAATTCAGAAGATGTACACTGCAACCTGGCACAAGTTGTCAAAAATTCTTCCTTAAATCAAGCTATCAAACATTACTCAGAGGTGAAGCATGCTGCAGACATACTCAATATTTTGCTAAGGGTACTTGTTAGGAGATTTTTTCTCTGGTACTCCCCCCCCCCAATAAACTTAGGAACCAGGGGGTACCAGGGGCACATGCCCCCAAGATTTTGCAATAAACAAAGAAGTGCCCTTTTCATTTCTAAGAGTTTGGGTCTAAATAGGAACAGGCTTCTTAGGCCCCGTTTACACGGGATCGGATCCAAATGGGATCGGCCGACATGCCATCATCAAAGCAAAGAGTAGAGGGAAGAAGGAGACTCCAGGTCCAGGTGTCAATCGAAGGTGCTTCGTTGTTGCCTGGGGCTTCATATCTTACTGTACTACACCAAATCGGTTAGTGTTCGTTTGGAAGCCGAGTCACGTTTCCATGCGTCGTTATGAAATATCTACGTAAGTTCCATTTTATGAAACTGCCAGTAGTGACATTTGACCGTTAATTTTCCTTGAAATTATCAAAAGGCATAGCTAAGCTCTGACCTGCCAACCAACGTTATCATTGGAAGTAGAAAACTGATGTGTTTTGCCCGTCTTTCTAATTTTAAGGAGCTATCTTAAGATAAAGCAATAGTAATTTAAACATTTGTCAGAGGTTTTATCGAAGGTCTTGGTGCATGAAGATACATCTTTAAAGGAAGTAAAAGCGATTACACACGGGTCAACATTCTCCACTAATATTTAGTCGTTTTCTGTAGATTGTGTAAAACTGCTATGATTTAGAGCTTGTCTATATCATGAACTTGGGACTCTTTAAGTACGTACGATCGAACATAAAGTCAGCCTTTCCCAACGTTTATTTCCTACCCCTTTATACCCTACTTTCATCTCTATGTGCAGTGCTGGCAGACTATGCAAAAATTTCAAGCAAGCCAAAACACAGACTGAGACACAGATTGCGTAAATCTGATAAGAAGTTGCTGATACATGAAGCCAGAAAGTCAAATTACTAGTTGCTGCAATACCGGAGGATTTGATATTCTCTGAAAATATCAAATCAAAATTGATAATGAAAGAACGTACCTAGCCCGGTTTTATGATTTGACAGGAGAGTGGGGTAGTAGAAGATAAGATCTTGTAACAACCATGAAGAAAAAATATATTTACGTTGCTAGAATTGGTGATTTGCAGCACAACTGCTACAGTCCACGAAATGAATATGCGCAAAATGAAATTAAAAAGATATTTTGTTCCTCAAAAGTCATGGAATTCTTTTAAATGAACAATATTAATGTTTATAGGATTCCTGGCAAATATGCTTGAGTTGCTCACTCATTTATCACTTCCAAATGTGTTTCCTAGTACAAATGCAAATTAATGAGAAGTAGTTTGTTGCCGAAATTCTGTTTATAAGACTCCGTTTACACGATGGCGGAATTTGAAAACGGCATGAAAAAGTCCCGTTTGGCCTCCCGTTTTCACGATGCCGGTAGAATTTTTGCTAATTCCATAGATAATAACAACCTGACGTCAATAATCAATCAAGATAGATAAAACAATTATGACAATAAGGACAATAGGGAGCATTAAAAAAAATTAGCCTCGTGACGAAAGCGACATGAAATTCTGACGGCAAAGTGCGTTTTCACGATGCCGGCAGAATTTGAAAACGGCCGAATTATAAAGTTTGCCGTTTTGCTAAACGAAACGAAATTCTGCCAAAACGACATTTTTATGCTGTGTTCAAATTCTACCGGCATCGTGTAAACGGGGTTTAAGGTGAAGTTCGAGGATAAATCCTCTTGTTTCGTAGCAACCACTTGTTGTTATTTTTGCTCTACATAAATCTGTAACTGATTGTCAGATTTATTCAAACTTAGAATCAAGTTAAAGTTAAGTTAAAGTCTTTTTTATTCATGAATTTGACAAACAGGAAAGTCGAATCGATAACTCCTTAACAGCAGTCATTCAAACAGCTGGAAATAGTCCCCGGATGAAAATTTCTTGGGGCACTCTGAGCCATTTGCAACTGGGAATAGGCTCTTACAGCGGAATTACAGCTGTTTTAGCCATCAAAAATCTATCCGGAAGATTTCTTTTATAATTAAGGCTTCTCAAATTGATTCATTTTGCAGGAGTGGTTAGTTAATGAAGATTATTTGGGGGTTATCGGAGAGGCGGTGACTATCTGAAAAGATTTCACCGCAATTTTCAAACATCGATAGCTTTGTCTTTTGATCCAATCATTATCTATCGCTCAGTACTTTTGCTATCCTTGAAAATATCTCGACTCGATTACATGTCGAAGTTTCGCCTTTTGCCTGAACTGATAACGCTACAACTAACTACGACTTATCTCCCCTCGCTTGTAGAAACAGTAAAGCTCCAGACCAGGGAGATTAAGTAATCCTAAAACAGTCTGTCTATATAGAATCAGAATATAGAATATCAGAATATATGACTCAGGATATCTGATTTATATAGAGTCCGTCTGGAGCAGGGAGATTACTTAATCTCCCTGCTGCAGACTGATTCTGTATGAAAGCTCTCAGCTGCTCTACAAAAGTTCGATTGAGTAGCATTGGAGCCCGGGGGGGGGGTAACTTGAGTTTCCAAGATACGGGGTTGTGCCATTCAAATCGTAAAAGTACCACCCATAAATCCGGAGAAATTTCTCAAAAGTATATCCATAAATCCGGAGAAATTTCTCAAAAGTATACCCATAAATCTGGAGAAATTCTGAAAATCATACCCATAAATCCGAGAATGCCAAGACAGCTCACCAATAAATGAATTCTGAGAAAAAACTATACCCATAAATCCGGAAGATGCAAAAAATTGTTGAAAACCATACCCTTAAATCCGGAAACTATCATGCAAAAGGTACCCTAAAAAATGGCACAACCCCGTACCATAGACAAGTTAAGTTACCCCCCCCCCAGTCATTGGAGCTTCTATCACTATTGTATCACTGTTGTCTGCATTCGAACATTCTACAAAATGTCTCAATCTCTTGTTCGATTCGCATTCTTTTTTAGAATGTTGCTGAAAGATCTATTGGGCCTAAATCATCTCCTGCTTTTTCCTCACAACCACTGAGTGCAAAATGCCTTAAAAATCACTTTTCTAGAACTGCTGTACCATCAAATTAGGAATCAGTACTTCGGTAAAGGCTCATTCTTGTCATTATGGCAAAAATCGCCTTCCTCTAAGCCACACTGAAACCAGTAGCCGACCGGGCGACAGAATCTCGTCGCCTATTGAATTTTTTGCCGTTTTTACAGCTCTATGGGAATAAGGTCCTCAGTGGAGCGATAACAACAACAGCAATTCAACTCGATGAGCTGAGCGTAACTTGATGGTTCTTATGTAGTGAGACTAGGAAATATCTACAAAACGTAAGGCAATGCTGTTAGTGGTCACCACTGAATCCACATTTAACTGAGCGTACGTTACAACCAAGGGGTAGATCTGTAAGGACAATTTCTTACGATAAAAGCTCGAAGGTGTTGTGGCGCAGTGGTGTAATCTTCTGACTTTGAAGCCAGAACAGTCAGGCGGAGTGGGTTCTAGACGTGGTAGGGCCTCACCACTTGAGCGTCATGACAAGGGGTCGCGGACTCGATTAGCGCTTAGCTACTTCTGCGATCCCAGCGCCTGGCGCTAAAAACCGCAACTTCACCTTCACTTCACCTGCGCACAGATCTCTTTAGTCAGCTGGCAGATGTACCAGGGTTAGACCTCACAAGTATAGATTCAAAAGATTTGTGTGAATTACTCTTGTACGGAACTTCAATTATTGAGGCAACAATATCTTTCACCAAGTGATCCAAGAGATTTTCCAAGCAACTCTTTGTGAATAATTTCATGGCAGCGACCTCCCCCTATTTCTCTGTTCCTTTATACCTTGTTTTTTCTTGTTTGTTTTGTGTTCCCTTCTTTGTTCGAGTTTGCTTTTTCTTTTTAAAATTGTATGTGTGATTTTTGTAAGCCTATGTACAGTGGGAACAAGGTGACTCCGTGCTTTGTCAAGCTGTGGATGGGACCTGTAATGTATTTGTAGTTACCTTAGTTTTACTTGATAAAAGAGCTCTGTTAAACCACTGGAAGATTAGACTGACAACATGCTTCCTTGTATTCGTTCAACGTTTTTAATTTGATGTTTTAGTTTGAAGCCATGAACATCATCCAATTTAATGTGGAAACTGAGACTCGTGTGTAATCTTGTATAACTTCCGAAACTCAAGAAGGGGGCTTTAAAGGGAGGGGGCTTAAAAGGGAGGGGGCTTAAAAGGGAGGGGAATTATTTAAGAAGGGGGCTTATTCAAACAACTTCTTGCTCCATGACGAAAAGATAGCCTGCACCACGGACAGAAAAATATTAGCAATGCCATAGGCTCCAAGAGTCAAAAAGGATTATGAGGTGGACATTTATGTCTCCTGCAAAACTGCCACCTAAGTTCCCAAACTCAATGAAACAGGATGATTTATGCACCACAGGAGATAAAGTAGTGGATTGAGAACATGGCTCTGCTTTGGAGAACTGGCTTTGCTAGCCATTCTCATCAAAAGAAAACCAAAAATTGAATTGGATTCTGATAAGAAACGGTCCTTATCACTTTATCCAACTATCGTGATCCCCTTCTTGTTTTCTTAGCATTATTACTTACGCTCTGTGGGTTCATGTTGTCACAGTATCATGTCGTCAACCAGACTTTAGTGATGAAGCCATACGTAAACTTTTTATCCTAACAACCACCCTTTGATTAGTTTCAAATTTACGTAGAAACTGGATATCACAACTTAAAACGTGTTATCGTTCTTGTCGTTATTATTTATAATTCAAGCACGGGCTGTAGGAACTGCCGAGTTGGGAAAACGATTAATGTATGATACATAAAATCATGGATTTCCTAATTTCCCATTTTTTTCGTGACATGTCGACTTGTTCTCCTTCTTCGCCTCATTGGCAGCGCCACTGGGGGGTACTGGGGAACTTGACCCCCCAATCCCAAACGTCAGCAAACATTGTCAAAGAAAAATAGCATCAAATTTGTTGGGTATACCTTTAGATTGAAAAACTACGTCAAAATCCCCCTCCATTTCTCTCGAATTTTTGCAGAGCTGGTGCCGCCACTTTTTTGCCTACTTCTCCTCCCCGCGTGTGGCGGCAGATTGACGTGACCAGGAGCATAGGCTGTTTTAGAATTTAGCAAGGAGAAGCAAGTCAAGAAGACGCCATTAGAAAAATAGCTGCATTTTCAAAGACTTCCGTGCCTTGCTGCAAAAAGAGCCTACTATGGCACTCAAACGGAAACTTCTCGAAGATTTGAGTGGCATGATTTCTCCAGTAGGGCCCTTGAGGTCACGACAATCTGCCGCCAAGCAGAGTGATCAAAATGGTGCCTTTGCAGGAGAAGTACACGCAAAAGGAAAATAAGTCGATATATATCGAATGGAATGATAAATTGGGATAGGAATAACTTGCTGTATCATCCATAAATGTTTTTATACAAATTAAGCGTTTCCTACAGGCCGTGAATGGTGCTGGTATCTCCGTGCCATGTGCCTCAGACAAAAATTTAGTTGATAGCCACGAGTAAATCGATTATTCTTACTGTACCCTTCGTTTACATTAACATAAAAATCTGTGGCGTTGCCATAGCTTCCATATTATTATTTTGGCCTTCCCATCCTATGTACGTCATAATTAGTGTATGCTATCTCTTGGATAGGCCTAAAAGTTGACTTATGAAGCTTATTATTGTTGCAACTAGCTTTGTTGGATTGACGTTGAAATCTATGACTGGAGACCACATTTGAAAGTCCTTTATTTGACATAAAATCATCATTATTATTATGGCTTTGCCGTCCTATATGCGTCATTATTGGCGCATGCTGTCTCCGTGACAAGTCCTTGGGACTAAAAGTCGGCTGATAAAGCGTGTTATTGCTACAACTACCCTTTGTTTAAATTGACGTAGAATTCTATGACTGGATACCGCAACGTCGAAGACCGTTTTGCTTGCTAGAATACTATTGTTATTAAGGTTCTCTGATTTAAGCAATTATTGGCGCATGTTATCTTTATGCCATGTCCCTCACAGTAGAAATTAACCGATGGAGCCAGGCATAGATCTGTTATGGGTATTTACCACGCTTTGTTTAAATTGACGTAGAAATCTATGACTGGATACCGCAACAAAGCAGTTGTTTTGCTTGAAGACCATGATGGTATTCTGCTGTTATCTCCGTTCCAAGTGCCACAGACTTGAAACTGACTGATAGAATAGAAACAAGCGCAAATTGACTTATAGAGCGAGGCATAAACATGTTATCGTTACAACTACGCTTTGTTTTGAATAAACGTAGAAATCTACGGCTGGGTACCGCAATAATTTTCTGACGAACGCAATGATTGGCACATAGTATCTCCGTGCCATGTCTCTTAGATTGGAAATTAAGAGAACGAGGCAAGCATAAATTATTTATCGTTACTGCTACCTTTTGTTCAAAACTTGATGCCACATTTTAGGACACAAGCACGTTGTCCTGTTTGCTTGCAATAATAGTTTTACAATTTTTTGTGTTCTAACGTCATGCTAATTTTTTCTTCTCCACTACAGTGATTGGCAAATGTTATCTCAGGGCCTTGCCTCTTAGATTAGAAATCAACAGAATGAACCAAGCATAAGCTTGTCATAGTCACTACCTCTCTTTGTTCAATAGATAGGATACCACATTTTAGGGTATGTTTGATTGATACCAATTCTGAAAAAGGTAGACTTCAGTGCTACGGTAATTGGCAACTTTACTTTTTGTTGCCAAGCACAAGACTTGTCTTCGTGTTTTTCAACCAGAAACCTTGGTTTCACCACGATGTATCTGAAACCTGCTGCTTTGAAGAATTTTGTGTTTGATCTGGAACTTTTTTTCCCGTCTCTGCGTTTTCAGTCTATCGTTTTCAGAATTGGGTAAGTTTTGAATTACCAATCAAACGCACCCTTACAACACAAGCATTCCTGTTTGTCATTCTGTTTATTTATAAAATTTTACTATTTTTCAACGTCATAGCAACTCCGTAATCTGCCGCAAGTGTATTCAGTGCAAGGATATTTGGCATGCCCCAACTTATTCATTGGGATTTAGGTTGTTGTTGCTCTATGTTTTATCTCGGTTTCTTCTGACAGAATTGTTCTACCCACTCGTCCGGGTTTGTGGTACGTCATAGCTGGCGCATGTGAGTGGTGAGTCAAGGAAATTGTTTTTGCAAGAAAAGTTTGCCAACTGAGCTGATTTCTTGTGTTGCCGGCAAATGACTTTTTAGTTCATAGATTCATCTTAATTGCAGGAATATTCTTTTTGATAAAGAAAATAACCACTAAACTTTAGTGAACTAATATCAAGTCCCTTTTAGGCGCAGACGCAAGGCCTTAATCAGTCTATCCTATATCAATCATGTAAAGTCATTCCCTTTGTTTTAGTTTGTAGTCATGTACCCTTAAATATAGTTAATTTTAGTTTTGTATTTGTATCTGATTGTATTGTAAATGTATAGAATTGTATGTAGGCCATAATCAAATGAAACTGAAACTGAACTGAAATGGAGGGGGCACATGACTTGCAGATGGGCAGGCGTCTGCCGCCCAGTTCACAGAAAGACACCCTCTTCTAATTACCGAAACTTGCCGTCATACCCATTTTTATGATACATTTTGGCAGAAAACTACCTTTTCTGACCAATTTTGGCCAATTTCTGGATAACCGACCTATGTCTGCTGAAAATGGACCCTTGTTTAGAGAATTTTGGGCCCAAAAACCAACCCATACGGGCGGCACATACCTGTACCCTCAACATGTTATCTACCCCTCCCCCCGGCAAACGAGACGAGAAAATTCAATATAGTATTTACAAAACAGTGCAGCGAGAAACATAACATTTTTGGTCATCAATAACTTATCGTTGTTGTCATTGTTTTAACAGGTGGACAGGTGTACCTTTTGTTTGTTTTGATGAAGTTTGCAGCCAGGAAACGAAGGATTATCATTCTTCTAGGTTTTAATGCTGCGCTTGCAGGTTCATCAAAGCATTTTAAGTTATTTGGCTTATTTGCAATGCCTGAATTTCGTAAAGAATAAATCTAAACGAGAAATGAATAAATATGCTGCAAAGTGCTTGAGGCCCTAATATTCTTCCATTAAGTTGTTAAGGACTTCTTGCGAGATATTATAACTGCCCAGCAAAAGTCAGTAAATCTAAAGTGGTTAGTCAAATGTGTTCATTCGTTAGGTCAAGACGATTTTCAATCAACAGATTTGATATGTCATGTGATCAACTAAGATTTACGAACTAATTTTAGACTCCGCAAATGTTGCTCGAAAAAATCGCTGCGTGCGGAAATCTGTTCTTCTTGTCAAAGTAGGATTTCTGCACAAGGTGCATGGCTCGGTGTTGTTACTGCAATGTATTTGAGCCATCCAATGCAATGAGGTATAGTGGAGCAATGCGTCACAGCTGATCACTGTTCTTTGTGTCTTTCCATCTCGTGTATATGGCATACGCAAGAAGGAACTTTTCCGAAAGGGGATCCCCAGAGACCTTGTGCCACTTCTGCTTTCACACTAAGTACCAACTGCAATTGCCAGGAGTTTTTTTGGGGGGGGGGGAGTTCGAATTAGATATTTGCAATCAAGTAAGCTGGGTGTTTATTTGGCATATTTTGTTTATTTCGGCAATAAGGGAGAACGGGGGTTTCAGGGACTTAGTGCACTCTTGCTTTTTGCCCAGTGAGCTCAAGTGTTGCATACACGTTTTTTTATAAAAGAAACTTGGATCAGGCCATAGTACTAAAAGTTTCTTAATTTAACATTAAACTTTATCCATTTTAGAACTAAGAGTTTCTTACTTGGTTTCTTATTTTTTGAATGCATGAATTGTCAGTGTGATCGCTAACACTGGGGCAGATATGTTTCTTGACATTTGAAACATCATAAAGGAATGAACAGTGCTCTGTTATGTTGAAAACACAAATGGTTAGATAATATTGCTCAAGAATAAAGGTTCAACGATATATTTGCTATAATATCCATGCTTTTAACTTTGAAAAGTTTCTTAGTACTTCTCAGACATAGTACTAGAGTTTCTTAAAATTTTGGTCATCTTAGTACTAGTGACAACTTCTCAATCTCTTCATTGAAAGCTTTGGCATGCTCCTAAAATGACCCAATCTCTTCACAGGCGACACCTTCCTTTATCTTTTGTCTCTGGCATTTCTCCAAAAGCCCCAAGTCCTCACCTGATGTTACCTGTCCTGCCTCTATGGCCCAACGCACGACCCCCAAAAAAGCCCCAGAAAGGATACGGGAAGGAAAAACTTGCTGGACAGCTTAATAAAAGCTATTAGTTACCAGAATGTTGTCCGTATTACGGTGGATTTTGCCCGGAAAGGTTGATTTTTGCATATTTTTCCAATGTTAGATGGCGACCCCCCTCCCCACCCCTCAGTTATGGACCCAGCAACGAGGAGTTTTGTAAGACCACAGGGCACATGTTGAAAGTTGAAAGACAAGCGATTTGGCTGCGTCAAAAATAGATTTCACAACTATACAGCGAACATTGAATGATTTTTTGTTCTTCTTTTTATTTTGGTTTGATTGAGTGCATTTAGAGGTGTTAGATCTTTTTTCTCAAAGACAAATTACTTTGAATCATTGAAAATGTAAGTCTTTTGTTTTACAAAATTCGCACATGCCTTTTTTCCATGCTTATGACTCTCAAGTGTCCTGAAGGGAATCCCCGTGGTGATTCCATCTCTGTCCCCATTGAGCAACAAGAGTGACGACTCAAGGACCATGACATTGATTATTAATGATGTTTTCAGCTTCATTGAAGCATTTCTTCGAAGCATTATAAATTGAATGTCGCGGGAAAGAAAGCCCAGATGGCAATCAAGTTCAGAAAGAAGAAGTATCTTCAAGACAGGTAAATATCCTCTACTTATTCATTTTTTAAATGATTTTACTCCATCATTTGAAATCAGGCGATGGAATCTTTGCATTTACGAATATTTGCAGCGCAATATCCTTAGGCCCATTCATTTTCACATCATCATCATATGATTTTCGACAATAAACTCATGGATCGTTGCAATGCTCATTGATAACGTTAGTTTTAATGACTTTGAGATTTTGTTTGCAGATCTCATATTGCCATAAGTAATATTCACAATATGTACTTTAAATGATCGAAGAAATTCTAGGAAAGTTTGCACCAGTTTGCACAGCAAAAACACTTGCAAAGACAGGCAGATGCGTGCATCCTTGTAATTAGCATAAATTTAATATTCATTTATCCTGCTTAGCACCAGGTCGTTTTAGCATGCGAGAAGAGTTTTAATGGACTTTCAATCACCATTCATTACAGCTGCAGAACTGTCAAGAATTTTTTATGTTTTGCTCCCTGGTGAATTCTCAGTGGGTTAAGTTGTTGGAACAAAGAAGGTATCAGCAACTGAGATTAGTTTCCTCTCTTTCTTTCATTCTCAAACACACTCATTATGAGATAATGACTTGGAGCTAGTACTGCAAGTTCCTTGAAATTGTCAATTTTTTGAGTGTTGAGAGTTTCTTAAGAGTTTCTTAAGAGTTTCTTAATGGTTCCACAACAGTGCTTACTTCCAGTGCCCCTGTGAAGCTTTCAGAACAAAGGTTGTTGAAGCTCTTTCACTGTTTAGACTTAACTCAAGTACCTTCCCTAAAGAAAGAGTTAAACTTGCAACAAGCAAGCTCAAAAGAAGCATGATTTGGCTTGATAGAGCTTGAGCTAAGTATGTGACACAATTTTGGCCAGTTTGCTCACATGATTAGAGCTGGATCAAGCTTGACAATAATGCCATTCTAGAATTATTCTCAGACATGCTACAATCAAGCTTGATTGGGTTTGCCTGCAATTCAGAAGATGTACACTGCAACCTGGCACAAGTTGTCAAAAATTCTTCCTTAAATCAAGCTATCAAACATTACTCAGAGGTGAAGCATGCTGCAGACATACTCAATATTTTGCTAAGGGTACTTGTTAGGAGATTTTTTCTCTGGTACTCCCCCCCCCCAATAAACTTAGGAACCAGGGGGTACCAGGGGCACATGCCCCCAAGATTTTGCAATAAACAAAGAAGTGCCCTTTTCATTTCTAGAAAATTTCCCCTCTTTCTGAAGGAAAAAGTGGCCTCAAAGTGTCCTGCCCAACCTTTGAATTGCTTCCTACATACCCTGTGCCCCAGAGTATCTTAGGATGTGTAGATCCTTGCTGTTAGACTTTAGAAATTCATTTGTTTGGTTGCAAATATGTGGCCATGACTAAGTCTTATTTGTTATGAAAGGGTAGAAGTGCTGCTCAGCATGACAAGGGTTTATGGTATTAGACATTGCTTGTTATAATTATCCTTTTAAACATCAGAGATGTTCAAGCTGATTACAAGAAGATCAGGAGATTTGCATATGTGTAATAGGAGCTCCGAGCTGGCATGTGTTAAGTTGCTACAAATTCGGGGACTTAGACTCATTGACAAGTAATATAGTTTACAAAAATTTACCAAATGCACCACTGACCAAAATACTGCAAAATTACCTCTAAATGCCAACTGCATTTTCGAAGAAAAAATTTTAAATACTTACGTGACATTACATATTGACACGCCCTTGAGAATTTTGGAAAGCGCCCCCAAAGCGCCCTTTCAAGAAAGTCAACGGCCTTCATATTGACGTTTTGCCTTGTTGAAGTCTGTTTCGCCAACTGTATATATGATACATTTCGCTTTTCCCTTTCACAAGTTTTAGGCGAAAAGGATTTGGGGCAAGTCTACCGTTTAGAAGAGATCGATTCTCATTCAAATAGACTGCATTTGTATGCTGGAAGCCGATGATAAATTTACAATTGAATATTGTAATGGTATAGCCATTGGACAATATCGAAAGGCGGCCTTGCGTATATCAAACTATCATGCGTATACTTCATAGAACTACAGTAAAAACCAATCTGTTACTAAGTGATTTTAAGTTCTTTTTCAGAATTTACCGGGAAAGCCTTCTGTTGGTCGATTTCTATTGCACCTTTAAAAGGCGAATTCTTCACAAAATGGGGCATTTTCCAACGATCTCAAGTGTGTGGTAGCAAAAAATTTCCCTCGGGGCAAGCTCCCGAGCCAAATTTTTGCTCGCTTCGCTCGCATTTGGTTTCAACATCCCAAGTTTTGTCTCAACGGGCGTGTCCTTATTCAGGGGAGATGGCTAAAGATACTACTCAGAGACAATTTAGGGTTAGTTACAATCATGTTTGGTTCGTGTCGATAGTTCTGAAAATAATTCTGCCTGTTATTTTAGTTGTATTTTCATTAAATCATGGCGTTTTGGCAACAGAATCTGTTTTGGAAAGTCGGTCCCTCGTGGAAAAAGCTCGGTCCTTTGAACGCACACCCCCCTGAAAAAATTTTGCATTTGCGCCCCTGGAAAGGCCTTTCAATTCAGACCAGAGTCTAGTTAGTTATCATTTGTCGAAATTTAAACAAAAGCTTGGATGACGAGATTCTCCTGACTTCAAACTCAGAGCTTCTTTAGAAAGACATCAAATCATCTCACTCGAACCTCGCCAAACAATAATTTCTCAATCGGTGACGTTTCTTGCCACGGGGTAAATACTTGACTATATGAAGAAGGTGTGCTAAAATCTGCTCGAAAACCTGACTGTCGCATAAAGAGTGCCCCAATAGTATAGCCTGTCACTTGAAAGTTTTGGTAAAGGTATATATGATCCAAGAGAACCCAAGGGAACCCTAAAAATGTCCCACAATTATTTTACGAACTACTATATACCTTGCCCACGATTTTTGCGAGAGAAGAACACCCTGTCGTATAATTTTTACCCCGAAAGGGAACCTTGTTGAGCGGCACACACATCCTGTCAGATCAAGTATTGGGAGTACATCCCTCGAGATTCTAGGACGTATTTGAAATAGTAGTGATGGCTTCAGCCTCTGCTAGCCCAATGGCTGCGCAGTTCTTGGCCGTTTTAAGGCCTTCTTAGCATCCTACTGCAAGAGGCAAACGGTTATGAAGAGTTCTGATGGGTTACGGGTGTAGAGTTTTGTGATCTTCGAAATTAACACAGTGTACGATGTATGTAAACATTTTTGGGGCACAAGATCTTTTTTATGTGACACTTCAATCACATAGCCTAAAGCCACAAATGTGAAAGCAAGTAACCACTGTGACCAAACGAAATCTTAGGAATTCCTTGGAAAAATCCAAACAGAAAAGTGTTCCGATAAACGACCTCACCGCATTCGCCTAAAGACTTCCATCAGTATGGTACCCAAGAATTGAGTGCCCTACTAAAACCAGTTCGCGAAAGACAGAGAGACTTCCAAACACATTCAGAATATTTTTAAGGTATGTTTTATACTTGGCTAAGAAGAGCCTCACTATCACAAGATCTGAAAATAGAGATCAGATTTAGTTGGTAAAAGATTCTCCTTCTTGATTCCTTTATCCTTCATGGCTGCAAGGCAGGTCTGTAAATATTGCTGCAAAGCGTCCTTGGTTGACGATTAGATTAGGCATACCTTGAAGGCAGACAACTTTCTGGAATTAGTTGCGTCTTGTGGCGATCATGGGGTCGCTGAAGTCGTGGATGCTAACGTTTTCTCCGTTTCCTTGCGCTTTGCTAGGGTGCTGTATTTCGGTAACGGAGCTCAACAAATTCTTTGGGAAGATTGAGTTCAGATTTCAAACCCTACTTCAAAATTCAAGCGTTCATTTAGAACGGATTCCAACTGGTACCAGAATGTTTTAGCACAATTAAATATTTTTGTCGCAAACATAAACCTGCTAGCAAAGCAACTCCTGCAGCGTTTGTTCTGAAACCTGAAAGATTAGCCCGCAAGAAACCGTGTCTTGACACAAGGTATACTAAAAGTTTGAATAGAAATATAGACTAACGCAATGAGCTATTCTCCGTACAAGGGCATATCGAAGCTTGCTTTAAGGAGGCTTGGTCAAGATAGTTCAGATGTATTTCTTCTCATCGATTTTAGCGCTTTCCGTGTACTATTGAATCTATCAAACTGGACATTTGTTCCTTTGTTAGACTCTTCATAGATTTTCTTAACGTCCTCATTTGGAGAGTTCTTCAAGCAATTTCTCAACACCGTTTGGCAGAGAGTAAATTTTGTAGATGGCATCATAGTATCTAGACCAAATTTCTCAAGAGATTTGACGACATACTTTCACCAGATTAGAGTACCGTACTCCCTCTGTTAGTCGTCACCCTTTGATTATTTGCCTTCTTAAACGATTTACCCCACAAATCATTTTATAAACAAGGTAAGAACTCTCTACCTACTATTCATAAGTACTTTCTACCCTTTAAGAAATGTTAATGCGATGCCTGAAGTCTTTCTTTAAAAGTTGCTTCATTTTGACATCGCTGGAGAACATCAGAAGTGCAGTTTTTGAAGCAACCACTTATTTTGCCTGTTCTCTGCCTACTACTTGTCAGATGCACCAATTATCAATGGAATTATGATGGAATCACGGCGCCAAATCTCAATCCCGTGGGAGTGTTTTCAATTCTTCAATCGAATCGAAAATTCTATTACATGTACACCGTAACAATAGTAATTCACAAATCTCGTAGTCTGATTGGTACTGGAGGAATTGCGAAGTTTGGGCCTAAATAGGGCCAGGTTTTTCAGAGTAATATTATGAGTCTCTGTTGACCGAAGCGCCATCATCAAGTCAAAGAGCACAGGGAAACAAGAGGATCATCGTTATAAACCCTTGACAGACTACTGATTTAGATAATTATAAGAATAGGTTCATTATCAATTTATTTAAAGAAGGACAAGTTTTTATAATGTTTTTTACAGTATTTCCAGTTTCTACTCTGTTTTTTTTTTGGTATTTACAGAGCAACATATTTTATCTGCTCAAGAACTCAACCTGAGCCACGAAAGGTCCACATAGTCTGCAATTGCAGTTCTCTCCTTTCCAGGTTTTTATCCTCCTTTCAGAGCTGGAGAGAGTATGAGATTGTTTCATGTCATTGGGGAGTGCCTGCCCAAATCTACTCCCTAGAAACGATTTCGTCTGTAAGCTATAGCATCTGGTTCGCGCTTGTGGCACAGTAGATTATGGTACCCTGCCTGCAGATCCCGCTGCAGACTCTACCGATTCCCTGACGCGAAGTGGGGTTCCTCCTCTAGTAGAGAAGAGGAACCCCGGGGGGGTAACATAACATGTTGAGGGTATGGGTATGCACCGCCCATATTGATGGCTTTTTGGTCCAAAATTCTCTAAACAAGGGTCCCCTTTTCGGCAAATTCTTCCTAAACATGGTCCAGAAATTGGCAGGAAATAGTCCAGAATGGGTAGTTTTCCGCCAAAATTCATCATAAAAGTGGGTATGACGGTAATTAGAAGAGGGTAGGTTTCTGAGAACCGGGCGGCAGATCCCGTCCATCCGCAAGTCATGTCCCACTCCCCCCTCCCGTGGGAGAGGAGTTTCTCCTACCGGGAGGAAACCTCTGTGAAAGAAAACCAGTGGAGTCTCATGCAGGTTAAGGTTATGGCAGTTTCTGAAACCCATAAGAGCCCGGGGCAGTTCATAGAGGCAATTCTGTAAATGCATACTAATTTCTCAATTAAGCTGAAGTCCTTTGATTTCACCGAAAGACTTCTGTACCTTTAGATAACCAACGTTAGACTGACGGGAACAGAATGTGATTTCGGCGAAAGAATTTGTCTTCTCTTTTGCCCTCCGAGAGCCGCTCTACAGAAGGCGAACTCCTTGGAAATAAAGAGTGTCTTTTTAGAAAAGCATTTAGTATGATTGATAACGCCAGAAAATAGAGACATACTCTAACTTGAAAGCGCCCGTTTTTCTCTGTAATTTATTTTTTAGGCCCCGTCCATACGTATCCGGATATTTATGAAAACGAATCTTTTTTATCCGTATTAAAAAGTATCCGCGTCCACACGAGGAGCGTTTTCGAAAATATCCCCGTGCACACGAAGACGCTTTTTGGATTCAAACTCCGCTCTTCGAGCTTTGACAAAAGAAAACAAACAATCAAAATACCCTTGCGTGATCCCCAAAGCTCTGTGCGCATGCTCTGATGGGTTATAGATTGACGCTGTGACGTCAGCGTTTTCGAAAAGCTCCGTTTTCACCCGTCCACACGACACGGCGTTTTCAAACAGATCCACTCAGGAGAGCGTTTTCGAAAAGCTTCGTTTTTGGTCTCCATGTGGACGCTAACCCAAAACGGATAAAAAAGATGCGTTTTCAGAAATATCCGGATACGTGTGGACGGGGCCTTAGCCCGGGGGGGGGGGGTTACTTAGTATATTTGTCCGACGGGGATATGGCGTTTTTTAGGGTATCGTTTTCGCCTACTTTTTCCAGAACAGGGTATCAAAAGAAGACAAATTTTCTGGAGCAGGTTGTCCAAACATGTCAAAAGAGGAAATTTTGTTATAACGGGTTATTATTTAGTCAAATTTTTGTGTTTTGAGTATACTTTTTACCAATTTTTTCTAGAACAGGGTATCATTTGAAGGCAAAAATTCTGGAACAGGGTGAAAAAATTTTATTTCGTGGGCTCATTCCCGTACAATTTAGGTCAAGTGCCCCCCCTCCGGGGCCTTAGAAGTACTACATTCACCTGGCGACTCCTTGATTTTGAACGAAAATGTGCAAAAATATGACGTGCAAAAACGGTTTATTTTAACCTCCTGTCAGCAGTTTGATATCTGGCGCCACCCCTTATGATCTTTTGCTGTCGGTGGCTTTAGAAAAGTTTACAATAAGAACTTCAGTGCCAGGTGCTATGCCCTCTATTATGATCTGAATCGAAGTTTGCTGTAAGTGAATTCATAAAAAACAAGATTCATGAAATATTTTACTTTCTTGTCCTTGTAGAAAATGAAATTATAATTCTTATGTCAGCATGATGTAAATTTATTGATTTCTGTAGCTAATCAAAATGTAAGCTTTTTAGATTGCTAAATTCTGATTTTGTTTTTTATTTTGTTAGATTTTTTTAGTTCGTCGATCGAAATATGATCAAATTAATTTTTGAGCCGCGGCCGCCCACACCTTGACTTTTAATTTCAACTCAATAAATATACGTTCTATTTAATTTTGTTATTTCTCTCTTTCAACTGCTCGTGAAATCTGTCACAGAAAGTCAAACTGATAACAATGTAAATGTTTTGTTGATAAAATTTAAGTGAAATTTTTGAAATTTTTCGCTTCCAGCCTTTTGGTTATTTTTTATGGTAAATTGAATTTGATCTCTCATAGAATTGATCTATATCACATATGTCTTATTTACAATTTAAAAGCAAAGTTTACATTATCAAATTTGATTCAGTATTTAAGGGAATTTAAATTCCAAGGAAAGTAATTTTTGAGCTCCTGGAAATAAAAACTGACCTATTAACTTTTCTCAAAAAAAAAGAATTTTTATTTGACTCATGACCCTCAATTGTCATAGGCTGTCGAGCTTATTGTAAATATTTTTCTTGGACAAAATTCTTTGAATATCTAAATTCCATATTTGGTTACTTTCTTGAGCTAATGAAACCTTATATCTTATAGGTGTTGATCCATCAATTATGTAATCTGCAAGTTGCAATTTAAAGCAAACGTTGAATCTTCAAATTAACTTATTATTGAAAAATATTAAATTTCCTAGACTGTAAATGCTGACGAAAGTAACTTTTGAACTTCGGCCGACCAAAAATGACTTATTAATTCATCTTTAATCAATACAGAGCGCAATATTATTTAACTTCATTGCATCATTTATTCCAAGCCACCCAATGCTGACCTTCTGTTATCATACGAAGTCAGTTTCTCCGAAAATAAAGAAATGAAAAACAAGATTCGTGAAATATCTTATTTCCAAATAAGGTTGTTTTGTGAGTTCAATGATGACCGATAATTCGTATGTGTTTTTCTCATATCGTACCACTCCTAAGCAGCCAATAATGACTTGGTTCAGAAACTTTCAATGTCAGAGAGGTTTCTGCTTGTTAACCTGCAAAGTCTTTCACTCTTAGGAACTCACCAACAATTTCAGATAGCTTTATCTTACATAAAGGTGAAGGTGAAGTGAAGTTGTGGTTTTTCGCGCCAAGCGCTGGGATCGCAGAAATAGAGCAGACCTAATCGAGTCCACGACCCCTTGTCATGACGCTAAGTGTTGGAGTCCTACAGCATTTCGAACACACTCCGCCTGACCATGGTTAATGCCTGACTGTTCTGGCTTCAAAGTCAGAGGATTACACCACAGCGTCACAACACCTTCATATATATATCCAAGGGTGTTAGGACATGGATGTTTTGATTGATTATTTATTTACCTTGTTTTGATCCCTATGACACTTGTTTTCTGTTCTGTTTCGTCTTCAACTGAGGTTGCATAGACCCAACCGCTCTCACGTTGTTCGAAGAGAGCTCCCTTGTAGTTCTGTGTCTTAGTGCGCCCTCGCACAAAAAAATGATGCAAATAGAACATTTATTGAGGCTTTCGGAACGAGACTGGTCGATTCTAAGGGAGTAGGTGCATTCCTTTGCCATCAAAATCTTGCAACGAGTTCGTTACCGTCAAATCTTCTACCGTTTTCCAATAGTTCCGACATCGTATGCACGTTGTCTTAGTCAATGCAAGTTCTTGAAGCACATTGAAATGAAAAGTTATAATCAAACTCAAATAAAAAACTGCTTAATAGGTGACTTCTAGCCAACAACAAACTATGTTGGCTTGTGTTGTTGTTGTTGTTGTTCTCATCGTAACGCAAAGTGATTTTATCATAAATTGAGATGGTGGTGAAGAAATCAAACAATACTTAAATCTTCTAATCATGTTTATATTGTTTAGTTTTAGAATCCAAATCATCAAGAAAGAATTGCCATGACAGAACAACCTTCTTTGGTGAAAAGAATGCATACATTACGAAAATCTTGCAAATGGCGGCCCACGGCCTCCATCAGCACCGTCAAAGCTTGTTTCCCGATCGTCGAATGGCTGCCGAAATATAGTCTACGAAAACTGCAAGCTGACTTCATTGCAGGCTTTGCCGTTGGCCTAATGATCATCCCTCAGTCACTTGCCCATGCAATCATTGCTGGCCTTCCACCGCAGTATGGTCTTTACTCATCCTTCCCTGCAATGTTTCTCTACATGTTTTTCGGCACCTCAAAGGACGTCAGCATTGGCACTACTGTTATCACTGCACTCCTCGCGAACCGATACTCGGTAACTCCTGAAACCAACCCGAAAATTGCTGCAGCTTTGACATTCGTCATTGGTATCGTGTTGATTGTCGTCGCACTTTGTCGCCTGGGTTTCATCGTTCGTTTTCTCTCTTATCCAGTGATCAGTGGATTCGTGTCCGCATCGGCAATTATCATCGCTTCGAGTCAACTTCGCTATATGTTCGGTTTGAGCAAACCGCCGAGAATGATCTTCCTCAAGCTGAAGCATTTTTTCCTGAATATCAAGTACACACGGCCTGGTGATGTCACAATGGGAATAATTTGCCTGATCATATTATTTTTGCTGAAACACGGCTCAACGAGGAAATGGGATCTCACTGGTTCACCGAGATGGAAAAGAATTCTCGTCAAGATCGTACGTTTGCTTGGAATCGGCAGGAACGCATTTATTGCCGTGCTGGCGATCATTGTGTCATATGTGTTCTACGTTTGCAACATTGGTAATGCCTTCAAGACGGTTGGTGTGCTTCCAGAGGGACTTCCTTCTTTCACGGTATGTTTCCTGCATTTCATGGACCAAAGTTTGCTGTAAATGAAATGTTTGATGAAAATGCCCGCATATAAAAATGATTAGCATAAGTATTTTTTTCGTTGTTGTAAGTCGTTCCTGACATCTAAAATTAGATGGATTTTACACTCCTTTTGGACGAGAGATTTTTTATGTGATTCAGCAGTTGAATAACAATAGGCCCTTACACAAAGTTGCAGCAGTCTATTGAAATACTGACTTGCCAGTTTCGCCTCGCTTTGAGTCATACAACGGCGTGCGTCTCTAACAGCAACCCACGAAATTTGTTAGCAATGTTTAGATTTGAAACATAGTGCCTTGTTTGCAGCAATGAAATTTACTTCCTTTTGGGAATGCAGGCTTCACCTCGATTGGAACTTTACTTTGTGTAAAGGTCTATTGTTTCATCAAATATGCGAGAATTTCAATGCCATCTGCTTACTCTCTAAATCAAAGAAACAAAATCTGCTAATCAGATCTATGGATTTATCCTTCTTCTCTCCTTAAAAACTCATGATATCTCTTGAAAGCCATCTTTTGCTTGCACAAGGCGATAGTTTGCCCTTCTGCTATCTGAACAACTTTGCGGCTTTGTTTATTTAGAATTACTGTTTGAGAGAAATTCTTTTGTCTGCAATCACTTGTTCTTTTGAATTGCGTTATCAATAAAAACAATGGATGTTATTGGCGTACAAAATGTGTCCTTGTGTTGATGGGCGTAAGTTGATAGTCTTCGTGGAGCAAGGCCATCCTTTTGATGCAAATTTTATTTTCCCCGTTACAGATGCCACTGAAATCTGTAGAAGTTGCTGGGAATCGAACCTTGAACGTTGGTGACCTCGTGAGTGGATATGGGTCTGGCATTGGAGTATTACCTCTCATAATTGTCATGCAAAGCGTCGCTGCCTCCAAAGCCCTTGGTCGAATGAACAAATACAAAATCGATACATTTCAAGAAATCATTGGTTTAGGAGCTGCAAATTTATTTGGCTCGTTCTTTGGTGCGATTCCGATGACTGCAAGTTTTTCAAGATCGGCAATTAATAGTAGCAGTGGTTCAAAAACCCCTCTTGCAGGTACTTGTCCACTTTGTTTCTCTATGTTTCAAAGGCACACTTTCTAACTAAAACTAAAACTGATCATATTTGTGGCATTTTTTAAAACTTATGAAACACCTTTAGAGCAAAATTTTTCCAATCTATAGAATTTATAAATTTTTATCAAATGACTAGACTTCGTTTTGGCTTTTTTAGCGATGAATTTGATCTATTTCAGGTGTTTTCACGTCCATTGTTGTCATAATAGCCATTCAATTCGTCAGCCCGGTATTCAGATTTGCCCCGATGTCCTCTCTCGCTGCCATCGTCATTGCTGCTGTCATACCCCTGTTTGATTACCAATTGGTACCGAAGCTGTGGCGCTTGAACAAAATTGACCTGATCATCTGGGTGGCTACATTCATTGGCTGTCTTTACGAGATTGAAATTGGAATCCTTGGTGGTGTTCTCCTATCCCTTGCTGCAATGTTATTCAGAGAATTCAACCCGAGGCTGAACATGAGCTGTGATATTGAAAGCAGAAAGTTGGTTGTCACATTGAAAGGAGGCATCTGGTTTCCTGGAATCGAGGCAGTGGCCAGCAGTGTTGCTGCAAAATTGGAGAAGCAAGGTAAAGAATTTGATGTTGTTGTGATAGATTGTATGAACATGTATGAAATAGATTACACGGTTGTGCATGGATTGCATGAGATCTTAGCTGATTGTAAAATAAATAAAGTTCGGTTAGATTTCATAAATATAGGTGATGGTAAAATTAAGGAGATGCTGGAAGGAGATGGGCTGCTGAGCACTGGAGAACCGGATCCGGCTGTAGCTGAAGATGAGATGCATGATACCGCTCAAGAAACCGGACCACTGGTCGCTAATGGAGATTCGCATGTAGTTTCTGTTGAGAGTAATGTATAATACTGCCTTCACACTGACAAAGTTAAAACCAGCTTTATCTAAACTAGGTTAAATTTCAACCAATCAAATGACTGGATTTGTTTGATTGACCAATCAGAAGGCCGTATTCAAAACCTGTTTAATTTAAGCTGGTTTAACTTGCGGTGTGAGTGGGGCATAAGTTGTTAGATCCTTGCAAAGAACACGAAGACCTAGTCTTTTATAATGTATGGTTTTGGATTGTTTGTGGTAAGTGAGATATTACGAAGTATTTAATGTTTTTTGTAAAAGTAATTTTATTGGTAAGTAACGGGTGAGTACAGTTACGATTAGATCACCTCATGGTAATGATCAACTGCAAGTCCTTTGATAGCCATGCAATCAGTCAGTTAATGAATCAATCGGAATCATTCACAGACAATCAGAATCAAGTATGGCCAGTGAATCGTTGAGATAACTAAAGGAATGAATTGATCGATCATATCCGATCTTTCACCGATCATTCAATCAACTAATCAATCAATCGGTCAATCAATCACTCACGATTAATCAGTCAATCAAGCATGGTCAGTCAATCGTTTAAATTGCCGAAGAATGAACTGATCAATTAACCAATCGATCAATGATTAGTTCGACGAAATGCCTCGCCCTTAAACGTGTTCATTTCAAATTAGAACTCACATTTTCTGAGCACTGTTTAGCTGTGTTTTTATGTGAGAATGAAATTACCATGAAGCCTTCGTATAGGCCGCACCCTTATTCATTAATGTAGGAAAGGGCAGGCTCTAAATCTTTAAGACGGTTGTTGCAAAATCCAATGAACGATTTCTTCGAACTGAATGATGGAAAGAAATACTATCAATTGCATATGATTCTACTGTTGGAGTTCTGTGAAATTTTCAAACTTTGTTGAAAGTACAACGAAGTTTATGTTTCAAATCATTTGAGAAGGTGACATCATTAAATTTCTGGATAGTAACCAGAGGAGTGACAGATCTCCTCTTTTTAGCAAGTTGTTGGTATTCATAAGCCGTTCTTCTCGAAATTTATTCGGCGTCTCCTCAAAAACTTTAGAAGTGGTAGCATCGTGGGGTATGCCTGGTGGATAAGTTAAGGGAATTACCTATTGTTGTATATAATTAGTGGACAGGTTGAGAAAAGCATAGCTAGTAGTTTTATCGTGAATGGTTTAGTAGCTAATACGTAAATAGCTGATCTAATCTATAAAGTATTGCTGTAGTTTTAAGAAAAGTTGGCACTATTATTGTATCTTCGTAGGATTATCAGTTAAGTTCCTTGTTTTTTCTTTCTTGGTGCTTTGAAAATCCTTTTCTCACAAGTTCAGCTGAAGCTTACACGTTTTTTTATAAGAAACTTGGATCAGGCCATAGTACTAAAAGTTTCCTAATTTCACATGAAATTTTGTCCATTTTAGTACTAAAAGTTTCTTAATTGGTTTCTTATTATTGGAATGCAGAATTATCGATGTGGTCGCTAACACTGCGGCAGATATGTTTCTTGACATGTAAAACATCATATAGGAATAAACAGTGTTCTGAACACAAATGGTTAGTGAATTTTCCTCAAGAATAAAGCTTCAACGATCTATTTGCTATGATATCTATGCTTTTAACTTTGAAAAGTTTCTTAGTACTTCTCAGACATAGTACTAGAGTTTCTTAAAATTTTGGCCATCTTAGTACTAGTTTCTTATAAACCAGTTTCTTATAAAAAAAGACGTGTATTTGATAAAAGCGCCCATGATTCCGTGAAAAGCGACTCAAACATTTGTATCCTTACAAACGTTGTTGGAAATGTATTTTCCAAAGCCTTAACCTTTAAAGGCGCTCCATCCCCTAATTGCAACATTAAGTGAACATAATGTCTCAGACACGTTTCCATAGTTTGCTTGTATGCTTTCATGTTTATACAGTTTGTTGAGTGGCTTCAAAAAAGCTATCAAAAAGTTACTGCCAAAGATCCACTTATGAATTTTTGACAAGAGACATGACAAAAGACATGAATTTTTTGTTTGTTCTTCTGTGAAGTGCAAAGATTTATCTTCAAAATGTCATTACCTTTCAAAAGACAGCAAAATCATCATTTTGACGAAAATTTGGAGAAAGAGGCTCTTCAATGAAAATCGATGTACGTGGTTTACAACAGGGAAACAAGGAGCTCAATTGATAATTCTATTATTCTCAGTCGTTAATATTGCTGGAGATAATTTACGTAGAGTATCAATTCTAATACCTTAGACAAACGATGTGTAGTTATACTGTGTCAAATGTTGCAAATGAGAGCAGATAGATCTATGTCTTCAGGCAAAGATGGTATTGCCGCTAGTTATTTATTTGTTTGTCAAGTGCCTTTGTAACGGCTTTAGTAGTAAGAAATAAGCATTTTTTTATTTGTAAACAGCTTTTTAATGCATCACTTAAGTGGCAGCAACAGTTTATTCTGGAGTGGTTTAAGTCGCCAAATACCTTATATCAAGCATTAAGTTTGCTTCTGTAGCAAAATTTACCTGATACCGATACACATTGATGCCAAAAATTCAAATTGTAAGTACGGAGATAAAACTCCCTGGTTACACAACAGCCAATGATTGTGACTTTCTTTCCCCATAAATCAACAACTTCTCGTCTGATTTGCATTGCAAGTAATTTCTTTATAAGAAACTGGTTATAAGAGATTCAACTCTCAGATCGTCAGAAAATGAAGAAACTCCAGTACTGGGAAAGTATAACTTAAGAAACTATTTATTCTCACCTAGGAAATTCCTGCATATTTTACTTGATTTTCACTTCTTTCCGTATAATGTCATTTGGAAGGCACTTGAATCAAGTCTAAACATATTAACATGGCTTCAAAAAACTTAGTTTTGGAATGTTCAGGAGGGAACACGGAACAGGTTGTTAACATAGAGAATGTTATGGAACCTTGAAGAAACTCGTAACAAACTCTGAGTACTGAAAGTCTGATAATTTTATGAAACTTTAGTACAGGCCCAAATTTTTAGTTTCTTGTCAAAAAATATTTGTATTCAAACTGGTATAGAAGTATAAATGGAAGTCTCTTCAATTCATAGATTTGAAAAACGGGAAAATTGGATCGGTGGCTCCTTCACTAGCTATTCAAACGGACTGTAGTCTGTTGAAGATCGTAGTCTGTTGAAATTTTCCTGTTGTTGCACTGCCGTAGTTCTGTCTTTGTCGAAGAGACGATAAAGCATCCTCTTTTTCCATGCATTACCCTCCAAAAGAACCTTGGATAACATAGGAATCTTGTAATTGATTGCAACATATCTGCCAATGCATATTTTAAGAATTTTCATATCGTACATCAAGACAGCTCATGTCGAGTTTAACCGTTCGTTTTCACTTTGAAATAAGTAAAAATTTCAGAAGGTCTGGGATAAAAAGGACGCATAAGTTTCAGGCAAGAAGCTTTTATTTCACTTTTTTCGCGTAGTATTGATAGACTTTCTACTTTAGTCCTTAGCTTCGTCCCGCTTCCCCGTCAGTTGCTGGTTGTGTCTTATTCACTGAAATTGTATGATATAAGGGGCTTTGTGAGTAGATTTTTGAACTTTTTATTTGAGTTCTAAACTTCAAATAGTGATAGAGTATCCTTCTTCTTATTTCCTAATTTAATCATGTAAGAACTGTGAAGCTATTTCTTCATTTTGTCTCGTATCCTTATCGGCCCTTAACACTGGGCTGGAAACCTGAAACAGCAAAGGTATGTTGAGTTGACAGTCGTTCTCGAGAAGCTTTCAGCAATTAAGTTGGTAATAAAATTGTTTAAGAATTTTCGGTACTGAAGTACATATTTCTAGAAGGCTCCGAGTTGTCTTTGAAGGTCATAGCAGCATTTCGATCAACATGCTTTTCACTGCAATTTCACGAAAGGAACATAATAAACCATTTCTAAGTTACTTTTAAAGTTTTTACAGAAACTTGCTCCACAGTTTCTAATCCATAATCGTACTTGTGGGATTCGGTTTCTCCAAAGGTTAGGGAAACTCCAATATTTGTTACGTTATTTAGAAAATTTCCCCTGCTGCAGAAAATGATGTCGTGGAGGCTTGGTAAAAATGCCCCGGCTTGTGTTTGTTGTAGCTTGTATGCAATATGATTGGCCAAATCTGTGGAGGTGTGTCTTTTTTGTAAGCCAATAAAGGGGAGATTCCATTTTGTTTTTATGGGCCATTTATGGACGTGAGATGACTGTTTGAGAGACTCGTTACATTCTTCGCTGCCTGCACTAATGTTTTGCTTCTGAAACAATTCTAGCAAGAAAATACAGCAACAACAACGATTGAAAAATAGAAGCATATGTAGTAAGTCTTGGATCAAAGAGTCCTCTTCAATGGCCTAAGTTGATGTTCTCGTGATTCTTTGAGAAGCTGCGGAAGATATTCAATAAGGCCTGCACTAAAGAAACTCAAAATGGCAGCGCAACAGCCAAAGATTCCAAACTACGCAAGATTTGCCATGGGAGGAGCTGCTGGGTGAGGAATAACGTGATAGGATTTCTGAAAATTAGGGACCTACTACCTTGCAAATTTTGCAGACTTTCTACGCCTACCTAGCCTAGTTGAGCTAGGTAGGCCTAGCCTATTATGCTCTTTTTTGCCAAAAGAGGATCGGCCGATGACGATCTGTCTCTGTTTGCTTGCTTAGATGCCAGCCAAAGGAGGGAACTGCTTTAGCCCTGCGCCTGTGTGTGCAAACTGAAATTCAGTTTTCGTTTCAGTTTCAACTTTTTAGCGTCCTGTCTTTGTTTGTTTTTGTTCTAGCATAGTAGTGAAGAAGTAAATGTGCTATAATTTGTAAAATTTGGAATCAAATAGATGGGATGAACGTTTAGCTTTACAAAAGAGCCCGGATCCAGCGTTATTTTTGTACATTTTCATATGTGAGGCTCCATCAAGTTGTGTTTGGTCACTATTGTGCTCATTTGAAAATTCTTTAAAAATTTTAGCCATACATTTTGTGATTTTGTTTCTTTTTAGAATACTAGCTTAGCTAACTAAAAAAGCTATTTTGCAGTAACTGTGGATGTAAGCTTTTCAAAATAGACAGTACAGGAAACAAAAAAAAAGGAGATTGAGATTTCCTTGCACTCAGGATTTCTCGTCAAAGAGTGCCATACTCTGGAGAAGGGGTAGTCAAGGGCTTGCTGGCAGATTGGCTGTCAAGCGCAAGCTGCCCAACATGCCAGTTTGCAATGAGATCTTCTGAGTGCAAATTCAACACTGGTTGCATGCTTGTTTGCAAAGGTCAGAAATGTGTGAACTTCTTGAATTTTTTCTTTCTAAATTTCCTTTGTAAGATTTGATGTCAAGAGTATGTGAGTCTAGCTTCCTACTATATCTGTGTGCATAATGGTCAAAGCTTTGAAGACACATTGTGTGCTCTGCCACATTCTGTAGCATCTATCAAGCAAAAGAGTTGTGTCAGATGGTTTCCACACTATCACTTTCCAAAGTTACAGTTAGTGGTCTGGCCAAGCACTAGTGCAGACTTGTTGCATATCCTGTGACAAGGCAAATCTCTGTTGGGCAAAGTGGATCCACGGATCAAGATAGGAACAATCTATTTTAGGGAAGAAATTTTGGACCCCAGAGGAAATTAATCAAAAGCGATTACAAAATATGACTATAATTCTTATTTCAGAATGATGGCAACTTGCTTTGTGCAGCCATTGGATCTTGTCAAAACAAGAATGCAAATGAGTGGTATGTCTCTGCAGATACTTCCAAAGATTGCTTTAAGTTATCTTTTTTTGTTAAATAAAAGTTTTCAATCTATATGTAAAAAAATCTTTGTCAATGCAACAGGTATCAGAGTAGGTTTCAAAGTTACATGCTAAACAGATGTGACATTACACTGTATACATAAAGCAAGGGTAAATTTTCAGAACAAAATTTTTCATCACTCACTATTTCTAAGAACAAAAATTGTAGCTTGACATATATTGCAAGGGAAATTAATCTTACTAGTTTCTGAATCATAGCCATCATACCATTTAGTACAAGATATTGAATATCTTATACCAAATGGTATGCAGTTCTAAATGGTAAATAATTTCTCGTCCTCAGGAATTGCTGGTGAAGCAAAGACTCACAAAACATCATTTCATGCAGTCTACAATATTATCAGATCAGAAGGAATTTTTGGAATCTATACTGGGTAAGAAAAGGAGACTTTTTTTATGCCAACTGAGACTTTGCATATGATGTAGCAATCTGTGTTTTGAAGGATGCCCATGGGTCAAGGCACCACAAAAATGGATTTGGAATGTTTTGTCAAACTTCTGGAGCATCAATTGATTCAACAATCTGAAGGAGCATTTTTGTTTAACCAAGCAACAAATAAAGACCAAAGATTTTTCTGTTCAACAAGAAGCATAGGAGGAATTTATTTACTGAGTAAGCATGCAGTTGAAGCTCAGTAATTCAAACTCTCAACTAAGTCGAAAAATGATACAGTACATGCCAGTTCACATTAATGTGGATCACTTGCCCAAGAAGGGTATGAGTAGAAATATTTAAATCCATTCATATGAATCAAGAATTCATATTGTGTTAAGAATTCTTGTCATGTTAAAGGGAATCTGGATGCATACATAAGCCCTTGATAAGAATAGCCATGCAAAGACAATAGACTATGACATGTCCCACACCATATTTTGGTAACTGATCTATCTAAACAAGAACTACTGATAGCTGATAGGCTAGCCTTAGACCGAAAATGGCTTGACCCACTTTTATATCCTTACATTCCTTTTAATGTGTGCGAGGCCTGTATTTCAATGTCTTCCCTTGATCTAATATGTCCACTTTGTGACAGAGCAGAAACTGCACATACATGCGCAAGAACTCGTAACTTTGAGCCCACCTCTTTCCCTTTAACAGATCCGGAATGTAGGCAACACTTCATATTCTCTTCCTAAGGCCGTAAACTCTTTTTATTTATCAATTCAAATTTTATTTATCCAAATACTTCCTTATCACAGATTGATTGATGATGTCATTGTAGGCAATTTCTGCTCTGTCCCACCTTGTATGTAAATACTAGATTTTAAGATACAACCTCAGATTTCTGCATATATTTATA
This sequence comes from Aurelia sp. 4 Dawson et al 2005, assembly GCA_964019985.1. Taxonomy (NCBI): domain Eukaryota; kingdom Metazoa; phylum Cnidaria; class Scyphozoa; order Semaeostomeae; family Ulmaridae; genus Aurelia; species Aurelia sp. 4 Dawson et al 2005. The sequence goes on from OZ026509.1 coordinate 15,350,882, forward strand.
TTCCTAATTCTTTTAGGTTATCTGCAGCATTGTTAAGGCAAGCATCATACACCACCACAAGATTAGGTGTCTACACCAGTTTGATGGAACATTTTAAAAGGTTGGTCACAAGTTACATGTTGGAAACAAGCATTGTCACCTAAATTCTTCTAAAATAATGCTTCGTGTTTACTGATGAAGGGATTTGCCATGTATCCATCACAATATCAAGCTGTTTTGAGATATGACCTGTAACAATTCGCATACAGACTAGGCCATTGAAAGAGTTTGTTAGAAATTCTTTGATGCAGGAGTTATCTATCAACAGGAGAAAAGAGACATGCTGCCCAATCTGAAAGGAGGTTTCTTAGTGCCGTATGTAAGATTTTACATGTCAAAAGTTTACCAAGACATCAGGAGCTTTAGTTAACTGGTTGCATGTCAATAATTACTGTTTATATTGCCCATTAATTTGATTGTTCTTTTTTGTTATAGCCCAGATGGAAGTCCACCTGGTTTCATGAAGAAAATTGGTTTAGGTAAATAAACTCTTAGGTACATTTATTATGCTAGTAACATGAATGTGTTACATAGATTTGAAAAATAATGTGCTTCTAGATGCCATACCGGGGGCCTCCTGCTCTCCAATGATTCTCTCCATGAATCTAGTATGACACTCAGGCACAATGAAGCTATCTGCTGTTAGATTTGTAAGTTCTTAGACCACCTTCCGTCAGACGATCTGAAAATGCCATTAAGAAACATGATTGTACAAATCTATATTATTTGGCGTTCAAATTTATTAAGACTTCCTGTAAACAATGCCCCTATCCTGCAGTAATCTTACAATTGCTTTGATCTCATTATAGGAATGACAGCTGGCGCTGTTGGATCATTTATTGGTACTCCTGCTGAGTTAGCTTTGATTCGTATGACATCTGATGGAAGGTATGAAATAACATGAAAAATAACTGTTTTGCAGTAAGCTAAAAGAAGCAGCGTTTTTGGACATACAGTATCAATACAGTAACTGGTCTGTATTAAAATTTTATGCTTTTTCTGGGAGGCAGGGATTTCTTGCATATAGTATCTCTCAAACCATTTTACAAGTTTCTCAATAGCTCAAAGATTTTATTATGCCCCAACTTTGTTGGATATTTCAGTAGCCCTTTGCAAAATATTGAGGTATGCTTGCAGCATACTTCAAGCATCATGATACTACAGTAACTTGTTTTGAGTATAACTAGAATATGATAGGGAGCTTGATTCAAATAGGAATTTCCACTGAGTTTGTGCAAGCTTGCAGCATGCATCCTCTGAACTGAAGACAAACTCAATCAAGCTTGATTGTAGTATGTTTGAGAAAAATTCAGCACGGGATGATTAAGTTCTATTCATACATGCAAACTGGCCAAAATTCTATCAACATGCTCATTTAAAGCTCATTCAAGCCAAAATCATGTTTTCTCTCTTGCCTGTGCAAGCCTATTCCAAGCTGAAACTTTACTTAAGGGAGCTGTTCCTCTAATCTTTAAGAGTATAGCTTGTTATTTTTGAAAGACAAGCTTTTTGATATACCATAAGATGAAGCAGACTGATTTACTCTTCTATTAAGCCACAAGAAGACAGATCAGAAAGCCCTAGTTAAAAGGATGCTTATTCAAGGAGGCAGCTATTCAGAGGAGATACTGTAGACCTTAAGGTAGAATTCTGCACAACCAGCCGGTTTAGAATGGAACTACACCATTGTATTGCAGCAATTAAACACAGAAATTGACTTTGCTGTAACTGTACAGTATATAATTCAATTTTATATTTTTGATACTCAGGCTACCACTAGCTGAACAACGACGATACAAGAATGTATTTGATGCTTTAATTAGAGTTGTTAGAGAGGAAGGAGTCTTGACATTGTGGCGGGTATGTAAAAGGATTTGTTGTTAAAGGGTCTGTTTCATCCAGCATTCCTTGCACGTGTGGTCTCTTGGCTTGCCCTTGTTGTCGCCATTTTCATGGGCCATGAAAATGGCGACAAACAAAGACCAGCCAAGAGATGACACGTGCAAGGAATGCTGGATGAAGCAGAGCCTTAAGACTGGTTGTGATAAACGTATCAAATTTTGGAACGGCTAAAAATTTATGTTGGCAAATATTGGTTATGCTTCATAATTGACCACACTTTGACAAAGCTTCATGCCTTCTTTTTCAGGGTTGTCTTCCTACTGTTGCTCGTGCTATGGTTGTAAATGCTGCACAACTTGCTACTTACTCACAAGCAAAACAAGCACTTCTTTCAACAAGTAAGAATATCCACATTTCATACTTAAAATAACAGCGACGATAAACGGAACATTTTATTAAGTACTTTGTTCAAAGGCTAAAGCTAAGATGTATGGAGAGATGTGAAATTTTGACTATACTGGCAGGTACCACATGACGTTTACGGGGTGAGTGGCCAAGTGGCTTAAACAGTTTTCGCCAGGTGACTGAAGTTAGGCTCGCTCGAATGAGGTCAAATTCCGGATGGGTGACCTAGGAGGCCCGACTTCACAACTTACCTCGCCGTCCTTTCGGAAGGGAGGTTACCCCATTGAGAAGTCCACTCAGAACAAATTTAAAACAAACAAACAAGTAAACAATGTTGCATTTTCAGTTCTTAATCAAATTAGGATTATTCAATCGATTTTGTCTCATTTTTTAGGAAATTGTCACAAATTAAGTTTCTTGTTCTTGCTTGAAGCCGTCATGGAAAATTTCGTAAAAAGTTGATTTCCAACAATCGTTGAGGTATTGAGGGGTTTCAAATTGCCTAGGGAGGGGTTAGAAACTTCTTTCAACGAGAGGCAAAAATAGTAGTTTAAGATTGAGCATTCAGCTGTTCTAAAATTGTTGAACAATAGTGTATGCATAAACTGTTGATTTCATTTGCTGAGATCTTGCTTTGTATTGATTGTAACTTTCTTTCATTTCAGAATATTTTGAAGATAACATAGTCTGTCATTTCTCTGCAAGCATGATCAGTGGCCTTGCAACTACACTTGCATCAATGCCTCCAGATATTGCTAAAACTAGGTAAGTGTTTAATTGTTGCTTTCAAGGGCGTCAATAGTTTTATTATTACTTGAATGAAGTTTTAAACACGAGGCAATACAGAATCCTGCCACTCCTATTGGTTAATCCCACTTTTCCACCGGCTTCCCGTTGTCTTGTATGATACGATAAGGACGCGTTTTGTCGCCACATTAACTGCTTTAGGCCTGTCAGATTTACAAGCAACTCAAACGACATGACAGTAACAAAATGTGTTTGACTAAATGATATGACTAAAAATTAGAAGCTGTCAGGTAATAAAACTCATACTAACCAATCTGTCATTGTACAGGAAAATATAAAGTCCTCTGTCTTAATGCATGGACCTCGCAAGCTCGGTCTGTATTTTAAAGACCTTGGGCTTTATATTTCCAGTACAACACAAAACCAGTTAGTATGCGCATCAGTAAGTTTTAGACCGAACCTAATCGAGCAAAAAATTAAGCCAATTGTTCGACTCCGAGTGCAGTTGTAATTATTCACAGACTTGATGCCTTTGCCAACCATTTCGATGCGTTAAGGTCTCATTGATGTATGTATGCGCCTGAGCGGCAGTCGCATTCACAAAGCATCAATGACATTGGCTGCTTGTATCTGTACTTGTATACACTGAAATTCATTCATGCAACCCAAGCGCTTTTAAATTCCTGTTGCAACCCCCCCCTCAATACATGGACATATCTCTTCTTTGTAAATGTAGCTTTAGATTAATAATAATTTTGTTTAGATTTATATTTATATGTTAAATGGCCACAGGGTTGCTACGTATTTCCGTTCTCCTTGTGGCATCGTTTTTTGTAATCTTTTGTAGTAGTTGTGTAATTATGTAGTTTCGTAGTTGTAGTTGTTTAGCTGTTGTATTTTTATAAGATTATATAAAAAAAGAAATACTGAAAGCGATTTGCTTGCAGGCACGGAAAATTGTTGATGAACTCTTCTGCTGATTCTATTGTGTTACCTAGCTTTATTTATCTTGATTGAAATTTGCGCGACATTTTTTGAAGTTTCACATTTTGCTCGACGTTGCTTTTTGATTTCTTGGAGGACTCGAAGTTCAACCCAGCTATTGTCTTTGTATTCCCATAGGATTCAAAGTATGAAAGTAATTGATGGCAAGCCAGAATACAAAGGAGCAATGGTATTATTAATATTCTACAGTATTCAACGTGTTGTTTTCTTGTTTACATCCTGCGTCATCTGTACTTTGTTGAATCATTTTTTGAAATTTTGCATGTGATAGGAATATTTTTTTGCTAGAAGAAGCAAACGTTTCCCAGCAAGTCACAGTCACAATTTTCTCTAGACGTGATTCTTCATGCCTTGTCACAGTTCTTTGTAGAATAAATGGTGCATCTTATTGTATCATCTAGCCAAAGGAATGTTCTTTTGATTAGGCTATATACTTTAATTTCTGAGCAGCAAAGAGGGTGTAAAGAGACAGTCTCTGAACACCCCCTTGTAGCTCATCCCAAGGACTTTAAGCTTTTTTTTGAAGAAAGTAATACAGAACTTTTCAAGATGAGCTGCTGTAGTATACAAGTCACAGGCAGCAAGCCAAGACCTCAAACTTACAACCTTCCTCACAGAAGACAAGAGCGATAGCCACTAGGCGAACCTAACTTTTTAATTTTACCTGGTTCTACAAGATTTGACGCATTTTGTCACCTGTTTTCAATATTCCTTAAAAAACTATCTCCTTGTAAGAACGTCAGGACCAAATAACAACTGTCTTGTTTAGTTTGTTTTCCTCTGTGTGGAAATTTTTTTCCAGTAAAGTTTGCGGAGATTCGTTGCAAGACTTTGTTTACTTTTCTGGTAGACTGAATGAGCTTTAATGCTACTTTTTATACCTTTTTCATACTTTCATGATCGTCTCTTACAATTATCATTTATTTCACAGGATGTATTGATAAAGATTGTTCGTAAGGAAGGAGTACCTGCCTTATGGAAAGGATTCACTCCATGTTACCTGAGAATTGGCCCTCATACTGTCCTCACTTTCATCTTCCTGGAACAGTTTGTCGTAGCTGCTAAGAAATATTATGGGGTACCTGAATAAATGCTCTGGAATTTTTATCAAGGTACGTTTTGAATAAGACGATCTATAGAATTGTAAAATCTTTGCTTAGGCACTCTTTGTTTACTGTAAATCCAAGCCTGCGTGCAGACTATGCCTGAGTGGGTATTGTCTGCACGCGGGCTATGAAAATCCTAGTCTACGAGTAGACCCGTTATCCGAAAGAAGAAAGGGTCTACAAAACAATGAGTGGAAGCTTGCTACGGCCACTCGAGTAATTATCTTTAATTATCTTAATCCGCTATTCAAATAACTTTCAAATAATGCGTGAAAGCGCCGCAACAAAGGCTGCATAAATTAAGTTCTAGCAATCTGGAACTTACTGCAGCAAACTTTCGCTCATTGTTTCGTACGCCTTTTCTTCATTTGAATCACGGGTCTACGCATGGGCTATGAAAATCCATGCGTATAAGAACCTACTGCTTTGAGAGCCAGGCTGAGTTAGGTTCTTCTTTCAAAGGTACTTGTATCTATTCCAGGGTGTAGAAGATCTTAAAGGTTCTTATTTCAAGGCTCCTTTTATGGACATTTTGATCAAAAGATCATCGAAGGATTCACCACCAATTGACTTACGAACCCTTTTATTTGTTTTGGCAATGTTATTATCAATTTTATACCTAACTGCAAGTCTACAAATAGCACGGGAGGAGGTTCAAAATTTAACTGCCAATCAAAAATTATCTTTATTGCTCTTAAGAACATATTAGCCTTTCAAACTGAAACAGGTTCTTAATTAGAAGGTGCATAATTCAGCAAATACAGCCTGCAGGTTCTTATTTGGTAGGTTATTATATGCCGGGGTGTACAGTATCTTTACTCCGCGCGGCTGAAGAGACCTTTGAGATATTCTAAGACTGCATTCACACGATACCAGCACATTCTGAAAGCGGCGAAAAATTTGACGGTAGCAAAATTTGAACTGGTGTTCACACGATGCTGGAACAATTTGAAAACGGTAGATTTGACGATAAAAGTTCGTTGTAAGACTTTGATGCCAGAGAAATGTAACTACACCCAAAGAAGCGATCATCTTGTTCCAAGAATCGAAAACTGTTCTGTTTTCATCATCTTCGAGTGTTCAGACGATGCCGTTTCCAAAATTGTGCCGGCCAGAGTTCTGTTTCCAAAATCTACAGTTTTCGAAATCGGCTTGCAAACAATGTGCCGTTTTCGTGTGAACGGAAGGCCTATCCGTCACAATTTGTCACCGTTTTCAAAATGTACCGGCATCTTGTGAACGCAGTCTCAAATTGGAATTCTAGCCGGTACATTTTGAACGGTATTGTGTAACTCTCGAAAATGATTAAAACAGAACATTTTCAACGCATACAAACTGAGGATAAACGGTTTTTATGAAGTAGGTACATTTCTTCGGTATTAAATTCTTGGAGAGGTTGCCCTGAGTTTGTTACTGTTGAATTTTCCATCGTTTTCGAATTATGCCAGTATCGTGTGAACGTTGGCTCAAATTTTGCTACCGTTACATTTTTCACCATTTTCGTTTTCTACGATTACGCTGAAGATAGTGGCAAGGAACTTTTTACCAAGATGCATTGCGTTCTTTATGCGGATTCGTATAGAGCGTTAAAAATTCGCAATTAGAGCGCAGTGCATCTTGGTAAAAGTGCTTCGTCGCCATCTTCAGCGTAATCGCCAATTATTTTCTTGACGCAATAGCCTTAGGGCAAGTCTATGACTTACCCGGCACAATCACTGGGCCTACGTAACTACTGCCCCACGTTACACTAAAACGATTTTGTTACAAGGACATGAATAGTCTAACGCATTTTTAAATGAATATTCTCAAAAACGTCAGATGCTTAAATTGATTGATTAAAATTCTCCGATATTTGTAGCAGTGCTAGTTTGGGACTGTAGCTGGATATTGAAATTGAATATTTGGAATTGAAACTCGTTAGTTTTGCGTTTTTCTTCTGGAACTGGATATATTGAAGTGGACAGCCATGTGAGGGATATTAAACAGCACAGTTAACAGACTCAGCAACAAACGAAACTCGATCGGAGATTTTTTCATGCTGTAGGTTAATTCGATGTCACTTGTGTAAAAAGTATTTTAGTCGGCTTCGAAATACGGCAAGGTCCGAGCATAGTCTTCACGAATAGATAGACACGCAGATATACTTTTCTCAAACATATATCTAAGAATCTGACGTACCACGAGGTTTTTCTCACGCACTTCGTGTACTTCATGAATTCAAGTTACTGAAGTTAAATCAACGATGTTGCGATGCAATATTTTCACCACCTGAAGTACAGGTGGCATAAGCTCAAACAGCTGTATGGTTTCTAAGTTGAACCATTACGCGTTAGTCACAAAGCGCGCAATAAGTGTAGTGACGCAAAGCTAAGGAAAAATATGCAAACGAGGTTGACTAAACGAGGCTGCAAAAGTAGCGGTATTACAGTATCTACGTGCTTTATTCGATCACGAATTTCAACTCAAAGAGTAAAACCTAAATGCAGTGCAATGCGATGCAGGGTTCAGCTACTCAAAATGCATTTGAATTTCTTGCTTTGAGCCTTAAGATGCCTGAAACATCTTCTTGCGTAGTTTTAATCAAGTTCAAACGAATTGCGGAGTCTATTAAATTTGTGGCTCTTAAACGAGTCCTTATAACGGGTGAACCTAAAGAGTTCATTTGCTGGAAATTTCATAATGCGGGGAATAAATTCGATGTTGAAGTCAATCAAAATTTTATTTGTATCCAAAAGATCACTTTATTTAAGCGCAATTCAAGTGAGGAAATTAATTTCCCTTTTCATGTGTTTTTGATTGAAGGAAATCTCATAAATCCAATTTTCATCATATTGGCTGTGCTCAGAAAGATAGAGCCTTATAATAGAGCCTTAAGATAGAAGCATATTACAAAAAATACTTCATCTTTTCATATATCAACCCAGCCCTGTTTCACTCGAATACCTCAAGAATCTCTGCATATTGAATTTTGAAACGTGTGAAGTTCTTTTTTGTTTGCCCTGTTTGTGGGTTTTTATTTCGCAAAGAAAAATAGTAAGAAGAAGCTCAGAAGTTCTAAATATCATGATTTGAATGCAAAAATGGTCCTCTTTATAAAGTTGCTCAGCTCTAATTTCTTCTGGTCCATGGTCTTTTATTTTTCGAAACTGGTTCCCTACTGCTGCGGTGAAGTCCGACTTGTTACAATACGCATCTTTCAACAGTGTAATGCATTTTAGCAGAAAACCATCACAATGACGTCACAACATCCTGAACAAGGAGCTCCTTCCCATCAGTTTCAATGCAGCTGAGGTCATCTAGATATGACGAATCACTCATAATCCTTGCATAGATTCTTGAGAAATTGTTCACTATTATTGGAATAGGCAAAGCTACGACCAACACGCCTGTTATTGCCAGTAGTGCGCCGACGACTCTACCACCTATGATGGAATAAAAAAACTTAGTAAGAATTATAACAAGAAAATTTATAGAAGGAGGTTGGCAGACAAAATTACTAAGGTTTAACACACTGAGGCCTCATCAGAGTGTGATTTCGCTGGAATGAAAATGTTATAACTAGCGATAAGATTAGTTTGTGAGTGCGGCGTTCCCGGAAATGAGAACAAGCCGCACCATCATATGGAATGGATTTAAAACAATAGGTTTTTCTCATTCTGTTGACACTACAAGACGCGTTTGCCCCCCTCCCCTGTCTCGCGACCCTAACCCAAGATTTTCGTAATTATGGCTTGAAGAAACATTCATCTAAAGCTGATTAAGGATAGCGAGCTAGTTTTGTTTAGCTAGCTCGTTTAGCTAGCTCGTTTAGCTCACTATGTTATGATAGATAGCTAGTTTTATGGTACACCAGTGCTACAAAACTGCCATTATGGCATTTTAGGCTCGGTGGATGTGAGAAAAAATGACTGTAGGTAATTTATGCTGAACTGTTTAGATCATATTTAGGCCTATCGATTCAGTGCGAGGCTAATGATTTCCTGCGGGTTTGGGGACATCAGTCGTCGTTGTAGTGGTTTCAGTTGCGAGGGGCATTTTACTCATTCGAGAAAGCTTACGAGATTTTCTTAGAATAAAAGGATATTGACGAATGTTTGATGGATTTCTCTTGAAAACAAAGGGATTTTTGCAAAAGGTATACGAGATGTTTGTGAGTGAAATGCCCCCCCCCCCGGTCAGTTCAGTCAAAAAGTGAGACTACGATATGTGCTAAACCTACTAAATCACAATGGCTGTATCACAATGGCTGTATCACAATGGCTGTATCACAATGGCTGTATCACAATGGCTGTATCACAATGGCTGTATCACAATGGCTGTATCACAATGGCTGTATCACAATGGCTGTATCACAATGGCTGTATCACAATGGCTGTATCACAATGGCTGTATCACAATGGCTGTATCACAATGGCTGTATCACAATGGCTGTATCACAATGGCTGTATCACAATGGCTGTATCACAATGGCTGTATCACAATGGCTGTATCACAATGGCTGTATCACAATGGCTGTATCACAATGGCTGTATCACAATGGCTGTATCACAATGGCTGTATCACAATGGCTGTATCACAATGGCTGTATCACAATGGCTGTATCACAATGGCTGTATCACAATGGCTGTATCACAATGGCTGTATCACAATGGCTGTATCACAATGGCTGTATCACAATGGCTGTATCACAATGGCTGTATCACAATGGCTGTATCACAATGGCTGTATCACAATGGCTGTATCACAATGGCTGTATCACAATGGCTGTATCACAATGGCTGTATCACAATGGCTGTATCACAATGGCTGTATCACAATGGCTGTATCACAATGGCTGTATCACAATGGCTGTATCACAATGGCTGTATCACAATGGCTGTATCACAATGGCTGTATCACAATGGCTGTATCACAATGGCTGTATCACAATGGCTGTATCACAATGGCTGTATCACAATGGCTGTATCACAATGGCTGTATCACAATGGCTAAATCACAATGGCTGTATCACAATGGCTGTATCACAATGGCTGTATCACAATGGCTGTATCACAATGGCTGTATCACAATGGCTGTATCACAATGGCTGTATCACAATGGCTGTATCACAATGGCTGTATCACAATGGCTGTATCACAATGGCTGTATCACAATGGCTGTATCACAATGGCTGTATCACAATGGCTGTATCACAATGGCTGTATCACAATGGCTGTATCACAATGGCTGTATCACAATGGCTGTATCACAATGGCTGTATCACAATGGCTGTATCACAATGGCTGTATCACAATGGCTGTATCACAATGGCTGTATCACAATGGCTGTATCACAATGGCTGTATCACAATGGCTGTATCACAATGGCTGTATCACAATGGCTGTATCACAATGGCTGTATCACAATGGCTGTATCACAATGGCTGTATCACAATGGCTGTATCACAATGGCTGTATCACAATGGCTGTATCACAATGGCTGTATCACAATGGCTGTATCACAATGGCTGTATCACAATGGCTGTATCACAATGGCTGTATCACAATGGCTGTATCACAATGGCTGTATCACAATGGCTGTATCACAATGGCTGTATCACAATGGCTGTATCACAATGGCTGTATCACAATGGCTGTATCACAATGGCTGTATCACAATGGCTGTATCACAATGGCTGTATCACAATGGCTAAATCACAATGGCTGTATCACAATGGCTGTATCACAATGGCTGTATCACAATGGCTGTATCACAATGGCTGTATCACAATGGCTGTATCACAATGGCTGTATCACAATGGCTAAATCACAATGGCTGTATCACAATGGCTGTATCACAATGGCTGTATCACAATGGCTGTATCACAATGGCTGTATCACAATGGCTGTATCACAATGGCTGTATCACAATGGCTGTATCACAATGGCTGTATCACAATGGCTGTATCACAATGGCTAAATCACAATGGCTGTATCACAATGGCTGTATCACAATGGCTGTATCACAATGGCTGTATCACAATGGCTGTATCACAATGGCTGTATCACAATGGCTGTATCACAATGGCTAAATCACAATGGCTGTATCACAATGGCTGTATCACAATGGCTGTATCACAATGGCTGTTCGAATTGGACGTAATGAATTTTTGAATTAAAGGACAAGTCCGGGGTTAATAAAATTGTTGTCAAAAAGTAACCTTACCAACTGCTGAGCACCAATTCCAAGTTTTGATGCCTCCAGCTTTCATAAATTGGTTAATGAATCTTCGAAAGGTAGGCCAAATATCGTCGCCATTTTGTATTTTGTACTAGTGAGCGAAGGCGCGATAAGTAGGCTGGTAGCAATGTGAATTGTATAATATATCCCTTGCGTTCCTTTGGCAATCAAAACAATCATGATTGTATTGTTAGAGATTTTGACATTGTTTAGTTTCAAAGCAATTAGATCCAGCTGGCTGACTTTGAATGAAATCATGATCGCTTTGATCGCCAAAGGAACGCAAGGATCAACACATTTGGCAGCCTCGTTCAGGTCAACGTGAAGTTACGTCATAGAAAATGACGTCATTTCGCACTTCTTAGCAGATTGAAATATGTAGTTTTGCAGATTAAAAGAGAAAAAAATTGAAAAAGTACTACAGTACTACACACCATTCACAACTTGAATAATCATCAATTTTAACAACCCCGAACTCGTTCTGTAATGTGCTGTTGATAAATTTTATGAAAATGAATTTAGTACTTACCCACAGTAATTGGCACCATATCACCGTACCCCACTGTCGTTATTGTTACTATCGACAACCAAAATGTATGCGGAATACTCAAGAATTCTGTGTTTGGGTCTCCTTCAGTTTCAAAATAATAAAACGCACTTGAGAACAATACAGTTATAACCAGCAGCAGGAATAGAAGTAGAAATAATTCTTTTACGCTCGAACTCAATGTCTGCATCAAAAGCTGAAGAGCCTTAGAATAACGGGATAACTTGAAGATCCTAAACACTCGTACCAAACGTAGAACCCTGAGGACAGCCAGTGACGTCAGACTCGTCCCAGTCTTCTCAAGAGCGAGTATGACGTAAAACGGAACGATTGCTGCAAGATCAACGACATTCAACGGTTGATAGATAAAGCGAAATTTGTTAGGACAGCTTGCGAAACGGAGCAAATACTCGACAGAAAACCAACAAACACAGACTGATTCCATCCACAGGAAGACGTCTTGCGCGACTCGTGAAGTTTTTGTCAATTGTTCCTTTGGTTGATTCTTGGAGAATTGTGGCAGGGTTTCGACACAAAATACGACGATAGAAACGACGATAACGAATGTGGAAATCAGCGAAACAACTTTCGCAAGATATGAAGTGCTCGGGTATTCCATCGTCTCCCAGACTTTTCGCTGATATTTGTTTTTCGGCAAGACCATTACCGGGCGGTCAGTACTTTGCAGAAGTGTCTTATAAAAATCGACTGCTTCGTTTTCAAAGCCGAAGAAACGTAAATCTTCGAGGTAAACTTTATCAGCGACAGCTTCTGGCTTGACCAGGATGCCAGTTTGCAGATATGTTAGAATTGCTTCGAATGCTTTCGAATTTCGATCAAAGAAATATTCGCCTTTCTCCTCGTCATAATAACTTGTACGTGCTTTCTTTGCAAGCAAGCAACTCGACCTTGACGTAAACGTCCTCTCGTATGTTTCAAACTTCTTGCCGGAGACATTTATCACCATTCTTGGTTTTCGTGTGACGCTGAATTTCGGTTTGTGTGCACGAAAATCATCGTACGTGTGCGAACGATGAGCACGAAAGTCGTGTCGGCTCATTTTCGGTGAGTCCATCGCTCGAGCAGACCAGTTTCGATCACGATAGTCCGGTGGGGCGTTCAGCATGTCGTAATGTAATGCCATAGCCATTTTGAAGTTTGTTTTTAACGGAGTTCCGTGAATTCTTGAGTCGATCCGTTGCGTTTGACTTTAGTTCTTCAAATCCACTCGTTACTGTAGTTGACGAGCTAATCCTCTGTGTGCTGACCCACTTTTACTGAGAATGTCACTCCAACCTTCGCAGTAGAAAGGAAACCCTGAAGGATAGAAAACTTCAGTTTATCGCATTTGATTTCGTTTTGTTTCACATTGAATTTAAGAGTTGCAATTGCGTTTATATCGTATCAGTGCGCTACCAACAGCGACGTGAAAGGGGCTCGGTTAGGCCTGATTCATTTTCATTTATGGAGGATTGCCCTCCCAGTTGCCCTTCAGCAGAGTTGTTTTTCAAGGAGCCCCCATTTTCCCGTCCCTTCTGTTGCTCTGTCCGAATGCGAAGCAAATTTTTCATACTATTTACAATTGAAGCCTGCTATCCTTGTAGCTTTCCAGCTGTAAAACGCAGAAACAGATACGGGAGACAACGGGGTCTCTTCTTGTGTGTGAAACCAATGGAACCATGCATTACCATGCATTACCATGCATAACACAGTTTGTTTTACCCAAGACTGTGAAAACGTATATTTACGACATTGAGAAGTTTGCGGAAGATAGACCATTCAGGTCCCTGTTAAAACTTAAAGCTAAAACTTCGCAAGATTTGGTCAAAATCATTTTTCCAGATTGTCAAGATTTTAATGTTGAGAATCGGCTCCTCAACAAATGTTTCTTCTCAAAAAATTTAAGAAACAACATGAGTATGTGTTCGTAAAGGAATCTGAAACCTAGCCACAAGGTTTTATCAAATAAACTTAGATGTAAATTTTCTTGCAGTTAACAAAATATTCATTTTACACTGTGCGATGACGCTGGTGAATATTGTCGACGCAAATTCTTGAAAGCAGTCGTAACTACACGAATAGTCATCAAAAAATGCTGCTTAAAAATGTAGTTTAATTCTTCCAACAAATTTAGCGACAGTAAATCTGTAGTCACAAGAGTTTTAACATCTTTTAGCAGTGAAATAAGCGAAGAATCTCACCTTGTTGACGAGCCGAAGCAAATTCTCTTAACCAAAGCAATATGTTTCTCCTGCCGATTCTCTCTTTATCCAAGCATCTGTTTCCTACTTAGCTTTCATCCGTTCCCCTATACCCTCAAAATTTCCTTCAAATATAGCCAGTTCCTTGAAAAGTGTGCCAATGATTTTATCTCTTGATTAGGCTCAAAATTTATTAATCAAACCATGATTTAAACACGAGATCATTCGTCATAACATCAATTTGAGTTATTGCTTTAATGCTGTTCATTGTTACTCCGCTACCAATCCCCTTAAAACTCGGCTTTTAACTCTGTTTGGCGTGACGGCTTAAGAGTTAATGCGCAGAGCAGGGGGTGAGGAATCTTTTCAAAATGGCGTTTGTGAAGTTCAGAAACGACCATAATAACACCAAATAGTTTTCAGCTGGTACGAAAAGGATCCGGCGGTTCCGAGTCAAAACTATCTTCAGGGTGCAAAATTCGTGTTGTCTTTTCAATGCTTTGTTACTTACAATTAGAAACTTTTGGAATTTAGGCCAATTTCTTAGGCCAATATCTTTCATTTCAAACAAGAAGCCAGCTAGCTTTTTCATCCGTTTCCTGCCTCATAGTTGCAGCGTTGATTTTATTCAAAATAACTTTACTTGCTGAATTCTGTATTGCTCCTCACTTTAAATTTGCTTCCACCGCTTCCATTCGAATTTGCAGCCGCTGTTTCTTTGCTTGTATGCAGGGACGCCGGAGTGAAGGTAGGGCGAGGGGGTCGAAGGGGAACGCAAGGGCACTCCAGACTAATGACGAGGGAAGCTAACCGAAAATTGGGTGGATCTGGGCTCCTCCCGTGGAAAATTTTTGTGGCCACACCCTTTTGATTGGCTTAAAATACTATCTAAAATATTCCAACTGATGTAAATGATGTTCCCTTTCGCATATTTTGGTATGACAGACCAATACAAGCTGCGATGATTATTCGACTTAAGGGTTAAATTCATGGTTTTCATACCATGGAATTGAAAGTTGTTAAAGAGATATATTGTTCCATTAAAAGGGCACTCTTGCCCCCTTGCCCCTCTTAGAAAAGGGCAGGAGGGGCGCTTGCCCCCCTCTCCGGCGTTCCTGCTTGTATGCAGATTCTCAAGCTGGATATTCTTTTTACTCTATGGTAAGGGAAATGCAGAAATGATAACTGATCTTAAAGGCGAAATATTAGTACAAAAGATCATACAGCAGGCTTTTCAGCATACACTGTTCACAGTAGAACCATTTGGAAATAATAACTGACAGATAAGGTTTTGCATTCTGAGACAAAGTTCATATGAGAAATTAGGATAGCAAGCAAAATTTTCCCTTTGATTTTTTGTATGCATAGAAGGGTCAAGGGAAGGCAATAATTTTCTGGTAAATGACTGCTGCGGGGACAGGAATCTAAAAAATCCATTGGTTTCAAATAACGATGAAGTAAGGAAAGGATTTTCCGAAATGCATTTGATAAGATGTCCTATGACCCACACGCCTCGTAAAGCATATTCGTGAGGACCATTTACCAGAATTGCATTGCATGCGCCATTTACCAGAAAAGTATTGCCCTCCCCATACCTTTTCTCCAAATGAAAGATCTATTCCTCCGTACCCCCGTACCTGCTTCCTCGATTGATGGAGTCTTGTTTCACTGTCAGCTTTTCCCGCTTGTTACAAACGTTCTTACAACGAACAACGGACTGTTGTAATTAGTACTAGCAAACACTTCTTACACAGTGTGGTATGTTAAGCTTTTAAGGCGCGCTGAAATTGTTCATCTTTGTGGAGAATTTACGTTTGAATTACATACTTAAACCATGCGAAAATGCGGAATTAAATTTCAGAATGGGGCTGAAGGCTTTCGTTTAATCTACGTTTAGGAGATTAATTTGAAAAGAATCGCAGTTTTGTTCTGAACCCGGGGGGTAACTTGAGTTTCCAAGATACGGGGTTGTGCCATTCAAATCGTAAAAGTACCACCCATAAATCCGGAAAACTTTCTCAAAAGTATACCCATAAATCCGGAAAAATTTCTCAAAAGTATACCCATAAATCCGGAGAATTTCTGAAAATCATACCCATAAATCCGGGAATGCCAAAAAAGCTCATCAATAACTGAATTCTGATAAAAAACTATACCCATAAATCCGGAAGATGCCAAAAATTGTTGAAAACCATACCCATAAATCCGGAAACTATCATGAAAAAGGTACCCTAAAAAATGGCACAACCCCGTACCATAGACAAGTTAAGTTACCCCCCGGGGTTCTGAAGTGATCTAAAATCTACCAAAGGGTCTGGATCGAGCTATATTTCTTCTCGTTTTTAAGCCTACTTTTCACTAGGCCGAAGATTTCTCTCGCTAAAATCTTCCTTTGTTTGCAAGCACGATTCCGCTCGAAAGTTGAATGGGTATCTACTTTTGAGCGAAGTCGCTTTTCCGCAAGCCAATTAAATGGCTGGAAAAGGTCGCTGCGAGCGGAACATTCCGCCTAGTGGAAATCAGGCCTTATGAAGGCTCGATTGAATGGTGATTGAGTGGTGAGTGGGGTTATTACTGTCGTTCACATTTGAAAATTCTGGAAAATGTAAAAAAGATATCGTTAGATTTAGACTCTTTTGTAGAATAGCAAAAAGGCCTATCACATTTTCGAGACGACTGCATCGTGATCCTCTGAACTGATCGCTTGTTGTTTATTCGAATTCCACCGAAAGTAAATTTGATCCACAATTCCGGCATTTGGACACCGTAAAAGCGGGTTCTTCATCATCGTTTTTACATGAACAGGGTTGAGATAGGCGGGCATGTAAGAATCAAAAACATTGCAAAAATATCAAACGAATCTATCTTCGCCAATTTCCTATATTCCAGACCAACTAAAATATTTTATTGTCATTGCTTCAATTTATCTCAGTTCCTCATCAATCACAGAAAATACTGAATATTGATTTCAAATGCTGAGCAAGGATTTGGCAACTCAAATTTGTGTAAAACATCGGGATGGATGACACCAATCTTTCCAATAACATCACCATTGACAACGATCTCTGCAGATCTTCCGGGGAAGAATGTTGAATCTAAACAAATCGAGAAGGAACAATTCAGAGGATCTGCCAGGGACGTAGGAAGCATCTCAAACTTGGGGGGAGGCACGAAACTTTTTCCTTAAGAAAGAGGGGGCATTTTCAAAAAATAAAAGAGGCTCTTCTTTGTTAATTAAAAAATCTTGGGGACGTGCCCCCAGTGCCCCCGGTTCCTTCGTGTATGGATCAATCACATCTGCGAGATTGCTTTTCGAGATTAAACAGTTAAAGGCTTCCATCAGGAAATTCGCTAACAAACACTGAGTTTCTTTTGTTGTACAACTGAACAGAGGGTTTCACAATGGAATAATTCTGTTGAAAATTTTAAACCCTTGGAGAAACAGAGATCATGCTGCGTTCCTTTGGCAATCAAAACAACCGTGCTTGCATTGTTTGGGATTTTAACAATGTTTCTTTTCAAAGCATTTTGATACAAGTGGTTGAATTTGAAATATTGATTGATTTAATTGCAAAAGGAATGCAATGGAACTCTGCCTTGATAGACTCCGGGGACCTCCAAATGGCATCAATTGCTTCTGTTGACCAAAGGCAACTTTTTCGAAACAGAAAGTTCAATTTTCTAAAAGACAAAGTGATCTGCCTTTCTGAAGAATAGATTCCACACCTTTAAGGCACAATCGCACCAAAACAAGTAAAGAAAGCAGAAGGTTATGGTTCGCTGTGTTGAAGGTGCGAAATTTTTTTTGAGGTAGTCAAATGGCTTTATTCCTGTTCTCGATTGCGTTGCACACATTCCCTGGTGTGTTTGGGGTATGAGTTTAGCTTTTTTCGATAGCCAGCACACACTCCAAGAAGAAACACGTTACTCTTTCAAGGGGAAATTTGAAAAGAGAAGCAACGAGCGAAGGATTTGTCGTGAGTTCCACAAACACAAGGCATCTAGCCGAAGCGACTAAATTCTTGAGAGGGGATACAGAAAACCAATAAACCCATTACAAAGAAATATTCAGATTTACCTAATTTACAAAGGCATTCGAGAAAAGCAACAAAGGAAGGAAAGAGCGAAGGACGAGCAAAATCACCAGGCCAAGCGGAAGCGGCGCAAGCCCAAAGGACTGATGTCGAAAATGTTGGTGAGCAACAACTTACCCAATTCTGAAAGCTTCTTGCATGCTTGTTAACAAGGAACTTGGATGGGTAAATAGTACAGTTCTTAAGACATTTCTTCGTACTTTTTCGAGGGCTTAAGGTTTTCAGCCTCCCACATCTCAAATGTCAAGCGGGCAAGCACACCTGACAAAACATGCGTTTTCTCTTTGAAAGGTAGGTGGATACGAACGAGGGGCAAATGTTTTGTGAAAATTATTATTATTATTATTATTAGAACATTTTTATAGCGCCATTTATCTACAATAAAATATATTCAAAGGCGCCTATTCAAAGGCGAAAACAGCGTACAGGATTTTTGTAATTTTAACATCATATGATTTTGGCAATTTTTGTGATTTTAGTGATTTCTTGTGATTCTTTTGTGTGATTTTTCCGTGATTTTTCAATGATTTGTGATTTTTGTGCTTTTTGCATGTGATTTTTTTGTTATCTTGTGATCTTTGTACGTGATTTTTTTCAAAGAAGCTGTACGAAACAAAATCAGAAATTTGCCCCTCGGATGCATATTTTTCCTTGTTGATTTAAAAAATCCTGCGAAGACATGAGCAAAAGTCTAATATATTTACAAAATTTTCTCCGCTTTCTTCCCTAAAATCTCCCTGAGAGCGAGGTTTTCTCCACCAAGAACGTAAGGATATAAAAATTTCTGATGGAACAACCATCTGCTGATTTTGGGTGAAGAGAGGGGCTTACAAAGGGAGCTTATCAGAAAGGGAGCTTATCAGAAAGGGGGCTCATCCAAAACTTCAAATATTCAAATATTAAAGTCATGAATGGACAAAGGATGGGGCTCAAATAGCGACATGGCTTATAAAAATTACGGATGTGAATAAATAAGAGGCAGAAAAAAGAGAGCCGGCAAATATTTCAAATATCAATAAGGTTTACAGAGGCAAAATGGGTAAGTTTGTGGTAAAATGGGTACGGAAAAAGTTTGGATAAATTTCGCTAAGATCTTTATTCATACTCTCCTCAAGTTACAAACACTCAGTCTACCCTCCTTGACAATTTGACTGTTCATTTATCAGTCCAGGGTCAACTGTTTTCCAGCAACCAAGACGACTGATTTTACGCCTAGCCTACCCACTTTACCCCGGCAGACCCAACTCACCATCAACCGCTCTAATATGGTATCCTTGCTTCGGGTTGGTTACTTTACTTTCCGTTGGTTTTATATCAAGTATCTGCATAAAGCGATCTAATAGTCCTTGCGTTACTTCAAATCCAGGCGTTTTGTTGCAATATACGGCACAGAAACGGCGCTCGTTACGGGATCCAACATCTGAAAAAGAAAAACCGTCGTATCAGTTAACAGAAAATAATGGAAAATAGATCACAGGTAGCAGCGTATGGTTGTAGTAATTGTAAAAGTAAATTGCAAACCAACCTTTGTTTTCTTCTTTATCGTTGTTCTCTTTATTGTGATGTTCGTGTTGTCCTCTAACTCCTTCTGTCAAAACATTCGGTCCATCAATCGACCCAGTCCCCAATCGTTTGAAAACTGGGTCTGTTGGTGGGCCTAGTGTTTTGATGGAGAGAGTCAGAGGCCAACACGAACATCACAACAAACAGAATAACAACGATAAGGAAGAAAACAAAGTTTGGTTTGCAATTTTACTTTTAATAACTATAACCATACGCTGCTGCCTGTGATTAGATGCCATGTGAGACTTCCTTCGATAACGCGAAATTCCTTCTCTATTAAGCCCCACGGGGGGGGGGGCTTATTCAATCTCTGACACTCCAGAGGGGGGCCTTATTAGAGAGGGGGGCTTATTCACAAAGTCAGCAATTTTAGAGTCCAGACAAGGATAGATATGATAGCTTTTCGGTTTTTTTACCAAACATTTTGCAAGATTCAACATACAATTTTACGAGTAAAATATGTAAATTAGACACACTCCCCATCCCAGACACTATCAAAACTAACATGCACGCTTGTCTAGCGAAAGACATGGAAAATCTTTGGCAATTTCTGAAATTTGGTATAAGTGGGGGTGGGGGGGGGAGGAGCTCAATAGAGGAGAGCTTATTTAAAATCTCGGCTCAGAGGACAGGGACTTATCAGAGAGGGGGGCTTAATAGAACTTTTACGGTAAATGCGGATAAGATTCTTGATAAACAGCCAAAATTTAGTAGTTTTGGATTGGTTTCATAAATCATATCAACGAATTACCTGCATAGAAAATACCCAAATTTTTCATCGGACACAGGTCAAACCGAAGTGGATTAGCCTTTGATTAAAACTAGGTTCTCATCGTTAACTTTTTTTATGCTAAAAATCTTGTGTTGGCTTTTGTTTACATAAATGCTACGAAACTTGAAAATACCTATCGAGTTATCACGCAGAACAACATCCGATATTTCAAACAATTTCAATGGGAGCGGCATCTTCTTGTTGCTGGATATTGTCTTTAATAAGCCAGGCAGTAGCGTGGTTCTTGCAACCTACAAAGGAATGAGATAATATCCAAAGCATACGATTCATATAACACTTATAAAATATTCAGCAGGGGTGGAAAAAATAGCGGACCACGGCACCAATTGTCCCAGAAATTTTTTTCAGGTCTCCAGAAAGAATGAAAAGGAGAAAGGAAAAGGAATCGATAAGGAAAAGTGAAAATGCAAAGTCAATTTTTTTGTCAAAATCGTAAAGGCTGTCTTCATTGATAACTGTTATTAAATAGACTGTTACCAGAGAAAGGAATTTCATAAAATAGATATTGTTTACAAGTCTTGAAGTGGTCAGCTGAAAAAGTCAGCCAAATTTTCCAATAAAGTATATTTACGATTGTGATGAAGACTGATAGATCAGTTGTCAATTCTGTTGTATTCCTTACATATCAGGACCTGTCAAAAATGGGCACTTTTTGAATTGATTCTCGCAGAAATTTTTCTTCAGACTTGTTTTGGTCCCAGAAATTAAAATATTCTTTCCACCCCTGATATTCAGTAGAAACTTTATCAATTTCACAGAATATTTATAGCTCGTCTGGACGCCCGGGCGTCTTTTTCAGCGGGTGCCTTGAACAGACATTAAATTTTCCATTGGAATTACTAAGTTACATTATACAGGTTAACTTTATTGTGGAAGTTACCAAAATGGTCAACGAAGCATACATCTAATCCACATGAAACAGAGGTCCGTGCTAAAGTCAACCAAAGCGTTATTTTCAATGGCATGCATGACTAAGCACTAAGCCTCCCTGAAAAATTCATCATCTTTTCCGAAGTAAGTTTCAGAGCTGTAGTTGACTTTCAATAGTTATCTGTCTTTAATCCATCCTCCAGATCGTTCCTGAAACTTCAATCCTGGAATTTACCTGCGCTAAATTCCGATACTTACTTGAAATTCTAATGTTTTTGGGTTACCAATGTGAACAGCGATTTTACAGCCGTCTTTTTTATTAATTTTTTCTGATACATCATCCCTCGAACACTGTGAAAAAGGAAGAATAAGGAGTTAAAGTTTTCAAGTTTTAATACACTTTCAAAACTTATCAAAAACAATGTTCAGGTTTTCCAATTCTCATCTACGACCAACAAAAAGAAGTTTGGAAACAAATTTGTAACACACCACTTCGATTAACAGCCTCGTTTTGGAAATTATTCAAAATTCTTTCATATGAAATTTTGGAGGCCAAATTCGGATTTAGCACCTAAACTTTTCAAACCACAAGTTTTCATGTTGCTAGCAGTTGTGGTGTTAACTTTATGGCGACGTAAAGTTTGGAAATCTGTAAGGGATTTGACTGTGAAAATGACTCGGGGTGGAAAGTTTCAGCCCGAACGATTTTTGACGGTCAAATCCCTTATAAATCTTTGAACTTTACATTGTCATAAAATCAACATCACAAATGCCAGCACGTTAAAAACACGTAACTAGACTAATGTTTGGGTGCTAAATCCGAATCTGGGCTCGAAATTTTCAGAAGAACAATAGGAAAGAATTTTGACAAATTTACAAAACGAGGCTGCCTAATCGAAGTGGTGTATACTTCCAGCTTTTGTATTTCTCCGATTAAGTGTGCCGATTAAGGCTATGAACTCCTGGTGTAGAAGGCCTAAATAACGTATACTTCCTATCTAACGAAAAAGAAGCTTATTAGGATATACATACCAAGGAAAATGTCAAAGCCTCAGTAAAACCAGCTTGTGCAATGGGACCTCTAACGAGATCACACAGTTTGTTCAACGGTAACTAAAAGGGAAAAGAATAACTGAACATTACGTGTGTAACTGTAAAGAAAAACATATGTATTTGATAAAAAATATAACGAAAAAGGAAGAAAGATTACAAAAGTAGTCAAACCTGGTTTGCAATGCAATTCGTTGGAGGAATCTCTTCTTTAATATTGTTATAGCCATATGCAATTGCAATGTCTTCATAAATGTCACATGGGTGGATAACATCTATGAGCGAAATATTATAAACAATATATATATATAGATCATTTCATTTAAAAAATGCACAGGTATATACAAAAATAGAGAATATTTGATGGATAACATGTAAAACAGATGCAAAGAAGGCATAATGGTTATGATATCACGTTTTTAAACAAAAACACACAATAAAGGGAGAGGGGCTGCTGCTTTAGTGTTATGATATGACGAAACATTCCGGCTGAGTAGGCGGGCGTCGGGCAAAAGACAGCAATGTTGAGTATTATAATTCGTTGCGGGAATATAGGCCAATATATGGTGACAAATTTGAGTTCTGAAGTCAAATTTCTCAGACATCTTCATCCATTTCCAACGAGGCAATTCTTGTTATTGACCATAATTTCGGAACGTGTTGCAAAAATTCTGCATATTCTATGAAAATTTGATTTTCGAAGCATACGACTTCCAAGTGCAACCACATCATCAGAACGGAGATCTGCAAGGATTTTTTTAACAAATTAACCAAAGGATAAAGAGAATAATTACCAGCTCTGGTTGGTGGAACTGTAACTTGTATTTTCTCTCCATTTTCAGTAACTTCTGATTTCAAACACATCCTAGTTAAAATACCTGCAGCTTTTTCTGCTGAAATGCTAAAATCAAAAGAAGAGTGCAAACGTAAAATTTATGAAGAATTATATCAAAATGCAGTCGAATAGCACTGAATTTACAAACACAAGATCGCTTGTGATGCTAATAGGCAGTCAAATTTTAAACACATACCCGACAAGATTACATAAAAAAACGGATGGGAACAATATGTAAGTCTTGCAGCACGATTCCTTAAGGTGCTTAATAGTTGAGACTTCCGTAACAGACGATTGGAGCAAGGAATTTTTTAACCAGTGATGGACACTTTGCCAAATACTGGGAGCGAAGCTATTGTTTCAGGTGGGAAGCATTGTTGTTTGTTCTCTTGTTTTCAAACAAAAGATATTCGTTCTAACCAACATTGGGGGCGAACACACCCCTTCACCTCGCCCCCCCCCAAGAGTCTGCCACTGCTTTTTACTAAGATGTATTGCATTCTAATTACGAATCCTTTCCCAATTCAATTCAATTCAAAGGAATTCAATTAAAGAACGGGATGCATGTTCATAAAGAGTTCCTTGCCACTACATTTAGCGTAATATTCTGCAGTAAAGCTCAAATGATGAAACTCTTAAGCTTATTTTACACCAGGCGGAATTCTTTGGCGGAAGCGGAGTATTCTGTCCAAACGCATGCACAGAAAAGTTTCGAAGATGAATTTTAGCGGAACATTTCAGTGGCGGAAAAGTAGAAACCATTTCAACTTTTTCGTGGCGAAAAATTCCGCTTCATCTTTTCCACCAATCAAATCAAAGAATGATGATTGCGTCGATCGTTCCTGGTCAACATGGCGTAGTTCTATTTTGGGCTTTCTTCTTTCAATATACACTATGCACAGCGACTTCGTAGCGACATCGTCGCGAAACCTTGATTCCGTGCGGAAAATTCCTCCTGGTTTAAAATAAGCTTTAGTCTCCCTTTTAAAATTCGTGTTACAATATCAAAAATCTCACCCCTTCCACTCAACATTCTTGACCAGCATGGTCTTACGGCCAGGAAATCACAAATTCTCGTATAAGCAGAAATTTCCTGAGTTATCAAAGTGCAGCAAGCAAACATATTCTCCTTACCTGATTCCAACTGCTTTGTTTGATTTTCCAACTTCCACTATTTCTTGTCTATATTGTAATTTCTGAAAAAATACAGCTTTAATAAAAAACCATCAAAATTATTACATTTTGAAAGAGAAAGAAAATCAGCTGGAAATGCAGCCTTTTGTGCTGATTTCAATGTTGATTCATCCTTTTCTGGATGTAAGTCAAACATCCGACTTTTTTCCTTCCCTCCAAAAAAATATTTATCAACAAATGCAACTTCCTTAAATATAAAGAAGCATAAGACCGTTACCTCAAGGCCTCAATAAACCCTAGAATATTGTTTCCCGATCACATCTTAGCACACAGGAACGCTTCTTTATTTCCAATTTTCTTGAATTTTGTAATACATCAAAAATGGCCAGTATTAAGATTGCCTCTGCAGGGTGTCCCAAAATAATCGTGCTCCGTTTGTGTGGCTACTGAGGAGGAGCTGTAGATACAATTATCTCGGTTTTTACACAGTTGAATAGATCAAGCTTCAACTCAAAGTTTGAGACCTTGCTTGAGTCTATCTGACATGTGGTTCCTGATTTATGGCAGAGAAAAGGCAAAATAAGTGATTGCTTCAAAAACAGCACTTCTCCAGCAGTGTCAAAATAAAGTGAGTTTTCAAAGAAAGGGTTCTGGTATCGTATTAGAATTTTCACTACATTTTTTTAAATGTAGAAAGTGTTCTCTTACGAAAAAACAACACTGCTAGCCCTTTAAAAGATTTAGCAAAAATTTCAATACGACGCTAGAACTCATTTTTGAAAACTTACATATTTTGAAGTGCTGTTTTTGAAGAAACCACTTATTTTGCCTTTTCCCTGCTATAAATCAGCAACCACTTGTCAAATTGACTCATACAAGGTCTCAAACTCTACGTTGAAGCCTGAACGATGCAGCTGTGTAAAACCGAGAAGGTTGAATCTACAGCTCCTCCACAGCAGCCACACAAACGGGGAACAACTTTCTGGGACACCTTGTAGTAAATGGCTGCTTCACACTGACCTTACATGCATAAAATTAGCCAAAATACTGCTAAAAATGAACCAAGAAACATACTGGATATGTGATAGTTTTTCCATCTGGTTGATGAACATCGACACTTTCAATACTAAAATAAAGAATAAGTTCTAACGTGTTTGCTAAAGTAAAAGCAGCATATATGTTTCAACATGATTCTATCGAAGTTCTGAGCTCAAATGCTATCAACTGGTCTTAAGGTTTCTGGTAACAGAGGCTTAACAATGCGCTTTCTGTCTTTGTTTTGTCAGACATTCATTACTAATCCACATCCTCAAAATATCTATCTGTTCAAAAATCATCAACTGCATACTCTGCCTCAAATTTTTCAATGACATTCGCTTTCTGATTCATTGCACTAACTTCAACACGAAACAAAAATAACTTTATTTATTAACAACAAAAGAGCCCAAGTACGTAGGTTGTGGTAAGGTCAGTCTAGTAAGAATGTTTCTAGGCCACAAGAAATTTCAATGAAATGAACTTCGAGCAATGAACTTACAAATATCGCTTTGATGGTTTTGGGGCGGGGTGGGAGGGGATATCGCACAGAGAAAACTTGTTACCGACCTGTGAGAATGCCACACTCCATCGGGGTTTTGAACTATTTTCAAGTGCACATCATTTGACTTCCTGCGTGGCATGAAGAAGGAGCAGAAACCTTCCATTCCTGAACAAAGATATTTATTGTTTCCTGTCGTGCTGTGAATAACTGCATGTAATAACTGTAAATGGCAAACAGTAACAGAATAAAGACAATAAACTGAAAATGACCACTTACACAAACGGTTCTTTGCAATACACACTAAACATCGTGACCAATGTATCAAGAACAATTGTAGCCTGAAATTGAAAGGAAATATGATATTAAAGGGTTTGTGCAAGGCTATAAGCCTGCATTTGCACAGAGCATAAAAATCTAAAAATAACGTGTTGTTAATAATCGATAGCTAAAGAAACAATGCTGTGTCTGCGCATCTTCTTTGTACTATTTATAGAGAAACCTATTTACCATCAAAGACTCCCTTTAAGAATTTGCTGCTACATCCACTGAGCAACGAGGAAAATGTTATGATCAGTAACTTTATAGCAGGCTTTTCAAAAGAAATACCTAAACTACAGCTGTTCGACGTAGAGCCTTAGTCTAACTACCTTAGTCCCGGTTTCCGTTTCGTTCATTGAATTGGATACCGGCACTATACTTCTAGCTATAGCGATTATCAAGGAGCGCAACTACGATATGTAATCAGCCTAGTGAGTCGACAACAAACAAACATGAATTTTCTGAAAAGTTTAATCAACTGTCCTTGAATTCCAGCTATAGGCATATCCATGTACAAAACTATACCAATAACCGTAATCAGATAAGATCAGGCAAAATTAGACCGGTTATATGGCCAGTTATCCCCAATGAACGACTGCCGAACGCAGTCTCGGTTTGGGTAGCAGTCTCGTTTTGAATAGCGATTACTGGGATTCATCGTAATAAGTCTAGGGCAAAATCAATAACGATCGAAAAATGACAGAGTTGGTCTAATTTTAATAACAGTTCAGAAATTCACATTGATCCTCTACGTAAAACTTTGGTGATAGAGAAAAAGACTGCCTTACCTTATGAACATCAGTTGCAGTACATTCTATGAAAATATTCTTTGTGTCTAGGGACATCTTTGAATGATCGCCTAAGAGATGAGGTATACAGTTGAATCCCGCAATATAGGATCCCTGATACCGAAAGGCATTTCACTCCCAAAAAAACTTCGTAAACCTTTGGCAAGAATCTTCTTTTCAAGAAAAGTCCATCAAAAATCCGTAAAAATCCTTTTGTTTTGAAAAATCTCGTACGCTTGTTCGAATAAGTGAAATGTCCCTCACCTGACACAACAAATATTCCGTGTTCTCTTCAGTGTTTGTAAGAGCGGAATTTAGCTATAAAATAGTCTATCAGTTATTGCCCACGGCGAGTGATGATAGGTTGTAGAATTCACCCGAAGACACTAGTTCTTATCAGTTACAGGGAGTTTATCAAATCATAACAACAACTGCAACAGCAACACGTTGTTGCATTTGTATCAGAACACCAGCTAGAATGGCTTCCTTGCTGTTCGTGCGAATTTCCTTTCCTTGACAGAATATGAAGTCGTTCTTTCAACTGCACAACTTTGAAACACAACTTCTGTCGTTCCGTACTTCCGATTTAGGCCTCCGAAGTTGAATCCACTTCATTCTAAATGTAAGTTTTCAAGGTGAAATGTTGGTTCCCAGGCATCTAACTGAAGAAGGAAGTGTCGTCTTGGCCTTTGGAATGGTGTGTAAAAAGTTAGTCAATCAAAGAAAATATTTTGTTTGCCAGATAAAAGCTGACGCACTGGCTGGCATTGCTGTCGTGGTTTGTAAACTATCTATTTCTTCCCAGGAGAGGCGGTGGTAATATCTTACATGCAATTACCCTAGACGGGAAGAAGCAACCGTCTAGCAGAGAGAAGTAGATTCAAAGGGGTGCATTAAAATTTGAAATTTGCATAATTTCTTGCGTACAAATCAGTACCCTTTTATTGTTGAATAATACATCATGTTATAAAATAAACAATGCATACCATTAATGATAGGAGGCATCGAAAGAACCACATTGTTACTGTCGCAGATAATAGGATAAAATGGTTCATTTTCTATTATGTGGAGATAGTGCTTCAGATGGTTATCGCTCTGCAAGGAGAACAAATAAAGAGATTTGTTTAAAGATATGATACCTGGCACTCGTCAGTACCAAATAACTAAGAGGAATCTTTGTTTCAACACAGAGGTTGCAAAAATCCCACCATTTATCAAACGAAAAATGGTTGAAAGTCTCCTTAAAATAAGATTCTATGATATACGTCATTTTCGTCGACTTTTATCGGAGGTTGAGTGGGCGAGTAGCTTATACAGTCTTCGTCCGGTGACTGAAGTTAATCTCGGTCCAGTGAGGTCAAACTTCGGATGGGTGACCTCGCAGGCCTGACCTCACAGGTCACCTCGTCGTCCTTCGGAATGGACGTTAAATTAGGTGTCCTATGCCTGGATGCGGCATGCACATTGGGCCTAAATTAGCTTTCAGTAGCTAGGAATCTTGAAAAGCCAAACAAATGTTAAAGAAACAAATGGTATAAATCCATTGATCAACTTGCACAAACATAGTCTCTGGTCAGAAACACATCATTCCCTCCCTCTTATTTCATCCAAATCTGCATTATCAGTGATTTATGATTCATGGCTAGCTTTCCTACAGATACAGGGCAGAGCGCAATACTTGACTTACCTTATAAAGTTGCATCAATTCTGTGGCAGTCATCTCTTTTGTCTGGAATCGAACATAAATATGTCATTATCACCCAATGTGTTTTCTTATCGTTTCCCATTCAATTTTAAAGGGTCTGTTTCATCCAGCATTCCTTGCACGTGTCGTTACTTGACTGGCCTTTGTTTGTCGCCATTTTCATGGGGCATGAAAATGGCGACAACAAAGGCAAACCAGGAGACGACACATGCAAGGCATACTGAATGAAACAGACCCTTTAAGATACAGAAATTGACCGTGTTACTACCAAGGTATACCAGGTGAAAGAAAAGCAATCCCAGTCTCCAAAGCCACTGTTCATTGAATATCAAGGTGATTATTTCCTAGACAGAAAGACTTCAGAACAGGCCTCAAGTCACAACTAAGTTTTCTGCCCCAGTGACTTTTACATGCTTTAATATCCGCTATCCCTTAGTCAGACATATCTAAAAACATAGTTGCATGTGTTCATTATTGAATAACATACTTGCAAATCACACAGAACCTTTCATATGTTAGTCATAAGCGGAAATGATGATGATTCAATGAAATACATATATATTAGGACCAAGATTCATACACCCCAGAGGAAGCAAAGCTTAACAACTCTCAATGAAATAAAACACATATAATATAGTCTTACCATTTCCATGCTTTTCAAATCAGGCTGTCAATTCTAATAAGACACATAATGTAAAAATTCTACCTGATTGAGTGCTTTGAATTTGATTTCATTAGGTGGTTCTGCAGTGTAGCGAAATGGTCCTTTAATTTTATCCAAGTCATGCAAACCAATAGCCACTATGGCCCTTTTTCTTCCAATATTCTGATGGAGTTTTTCTTGGAGTTCAATGAAGCTAGTGTAAGAATCCTAAGAAGAAAATAGAAAATATTCTGGGTTAAATTTGATGGAAGTTATGAATGAAATATCAGCATGGCTATGAAGAAAGCATTAGGAGCTCTCCTCCCTCTGACTGTTCAAAAGAAAAGCTAATAGCAGGCAAACAACCAAAATGCTGAATATGCAGAAAAAACTTCTTTTTCTTAAAGAATCCTTTGGTAGGAATAAAGCAATGCTAATCAAAGGCAGTACATTGCAACATCACATTTTCTTGTTTTCTTTGTCTCCATAAAAATATATCTACATTATCATGTACCATGTGAAACAGGAGAGGGCTCTGAGTCATCTTGCCCCTCCCCCCACTTTCAGTCAAGCCCTTACCTGTGTCAAAGTGATATTTCTAAGCACTGCAGCAACACAATGAGGTCTGACATTTGCTGTCTGGAAAAAAGATGACAAATATATTATATATATAAGTTAGTTGCTATTACTTTATTATGTTTTAATGTATATAACCAAGAAGAAAAAATTAGGGAAGAGTGAAAGTTTGACCATAAAAGCAATGGTCATCTTCTAGTTTAATAAAACCAATGTTTAAATACCTCCTGTTTCAGTTATGCTAAGCTGAAGGTAAAATTGCAGTTGGAATTGAATGGAAAGTGAAATGTCTATCTTTTTAGTATCCATTGCATGCCCCCATGTTTTATCTAATACAAAAGAAAAATGCCGTTTTAGCACCAAGCACTGGAAGTGAGGAATACCTAAATAAGTCCAACACCCTTTGCCATGACACTCAAGTGGTGAGACCCTGTCTAAGATCAACCCCTGTCCACCAGTCTGTTCCAGCTGTCAAGTCATAGGATGACATCACTGTGCCACAATTCAATACAAAACATAAAATTCATACCTCAGGCTTGATTTGCAATGTGTGATGGTTTTCTGGTTTGACTGCTTTGTATTGAGGAATTGGTGACCTGAAAACAGAGGATCAATGATTATTAACTGCAATGCTTGACCATTCCTAAAGGTACTTTCCTCATCTTATTGGTATTAAGAACTCTTTTCTTATGTTCAGAAACCAATCCTACACTTTCACAGTCCTCAATGCCTCTGCATAATTCTTACACTCATTTTGAGAATTTTAAAACATTCCTTGAGAACTAGTACAGTATTTGATGCTAATGACAAGAAACATATAATACACTGTAGGTAGAAATTAGCTTATTGGCCATTTACTCTTCCCCAGTGACACTTAAAAACAGACTGTAGCATGCCCTGGTGGGATTCATGGCTGCATCTTTACAATTGCTACAGATATTTTCTTGCTAAATAGAGTGTTAGTTGCTGATCAATGAAGCAAGCTGATTGTTTGAGGTTTGTACTTACTTGCCAAGGAAAACAAGAAGACTTCTTGTAAGACCTTCAAGGCATAGCAGGTCGTATCTATGAAAGAGATACATACATATGGCATTAAGACAAATTCACACTCCAAGCATTAATCTTGCTGCATTTCTCTCATGGTGATCAATCTTGTTCAAATGGGTTCCTTTTCAGCCATAGAAGGAAGTTAAAACAATCATATCGTAAACAAAAGGGCATCTTACCTATTTGCTGGAACATCGATTTTGTAAATAATTTCATCAGATGCCTCTGCAGCTTTTTCCTCCCCTTGCTCTTTTGAAATCATCTGCTTTTCTGAGGTCTACAAAACATTGGATAAAAGCAACATAGATTATTGCATTCTATAGGAAATGCTATAACTGTAAATGAATAAATCATGAAAATAGTACAAAGGTGATTCAGATGTGAAACAACTTTGAACTTTTTCTTATTTTCATTTGAACCACAGTCTAGGGCCATTTGCTGTTTCTGTGGGTATTCTACTGTAATCTCTTACTGTAACTGCATAATCCAGTAGAGGGATATGGTCTAAACCAGGTTAGATTTCTCAACTAATCAAATTACTTACCTTTGTTACCTGTGTTAAAATGACCAATTAGAGCACACTATTTGATAATTGGTTTAATTTCAAGCTTTCCTATCACTAATTGCATTCCAAGCATTATTTCATCAATTATCTTTTGACACCATGAGACACAGTCATCAGATCCCTTTGTCTTCCTTGCTAATGGCAGTTACTCCTTTAAAGGGAGACCACCCTAATCTCATGACTGAAAAATACACACAAGGCTGCCAACCCAGGGTGCATTCCATGTAAGACCTACGCCAAAGGTATGCCGATCCCTTAGCTTTTGTATGCCAGGTATTTTCAGGGAATGAGAGCTGCTAAGAATATGAGTACTGATGATTTTAAGAAACTTTGATTTCTGGCCCAAATTCTTAGTTTCTTACAAAAGAAATGCATGTATTGTCAAAAGAAACTACTAAAAGACCAAGGACAACTTCACATTCATGTCAAGATAAGAAGAATTTGAAATGCTGTCACACCAGAAAACTGATTTTACTGACAAAATGACTCCGCTACGCCAACAAAAACGTCAGGTCTACGCCGAAGATCTTCGGGCCTAAGTGCATAAAATGCACCCTGGCTTCCAACTAAGATATTGGCTGCCAATAATTCAGACACAATTCATGAATATAGCCATTATAAAGCTTCATGCTAGTTTAACTCATCAATGTGATTGAGGTAATAGATAGAAAATGAAAGGAAAGGAAAGTAAAGAAATGAAATTCAACTCACCACTTCGTCAAGCTCCAATCCATAATCAAAACAAAGCTCATCAAACTCTTCATCAGCTGCAAAAATATCAATGAGAAATGTTAGCAATAGAAGTAAAATTACCGCAATTTTGGTCAATGCAAGTTAACACCCTTTGAAAACTGATTATGCAACCCAGTGGCATTTCAAGTACTCTCCATTGCATTAGATTCAATCAATGCAGATCTTCTGACAGCAGTGTTGTACACAGGCATCAAGATCTTAAACAACTGGAGCATAATAAATAATGAGTGCAATGCAAATGAAAGAATGAGTTTTCCTTGATGCAAGAAGTAACGGAATGAATTCTGGATGAGTAAGTAAATACCAAACTGGAAAGTACTTTATTCACTGTGCCTTTTCCAGTATTTAGGCCCAGCCCAAATCAAATGACATTCCTGATATTCATTACACGCAGAAAAACCATACGTACTAAAAGATCTTCCAAGCGCTTTAAAAAGCTGTTCTTTCTTCACTCCAACTGTTGGCATCCTGTTTTGCCTCTGATGTCTGAAATTGCTGTTTCACGCTGCTTTTCTGCTGCAAAATCTTCTTCTGCGAACAACAAGAGGAAACATGGAAATGGAACAAAGATCTGATGAAACTAGAGTAGTCTCGTTTTCGAATGGATTGAGTTGGATTATATAGCCTCGCACAGGGCAAAGGCCGACTTTCTTGGACTTTCTGCGCTCTGCGCTGCGACGCTGCGGCTTCGGCGCTTCCGTACACTTGTCACCCAGGAACCGTCAACCAATGTCCTTTGCGGGCACGCTGAAATTTCAGAAACTCCAAAAATAAAACTTGGCCGAAACGGAACACCCAGACTGCAAAAGCTGAGCTGATAGAGCTGATCGGGAATCACTTGAAAATGAAATGCCCACAAACCTCGCCTTGTTTTGTTTCACATTAAATTTAAGGCAGATATCCCTTGCTGTTATTGCGTGATCATAGCTTTCCGAAATTTATTACCACATCCTCAAACAGTCAGTCTACGTAGAAAAAGGTCGTCGATAAAAAGTAATTTGAATAGTATTAGTAATTTGAATAGCTTTGAAGGGGTAACTTCCCCGGGGGGGGGGGGTACTTAGTATATTTGGAATGATTTGAAAAGAGAAAGTAAGATGATGGCCAATACTTTCACGCAATTCAAATCGTCACTGAAAAATGACAAATCCTGAGCAGTGTTTCATCTTTCCTTTACTTTTACGTATTTGTAGTTACTATTTTTACTGTAATTTTTGTAGCTTTTCTTTTGTAACAGGAAAATGTAAATCAACATATTTATGACTTGAAACTTACCCTGTATAAATATTATAAGATGAAATGAAATGAAATGAAATGAAATGAGATTCAGATATGCGTTACAATGCTTGAAGTTTAGTAAAACTCTTTACTAACTAAATTACTTCCAGTGCAAAATAAGATTACAATAAAGATAAGTTAAAATTCAAAGCATAAAGTCAACGGTGAATAATCAGCGATAATACTCCAATGTTATTGCAACAATTCCTTTTAGAATGCCAAGATTTTCTCGAACTTCTTCCAGGAATTTTCCATCAACAAGACTTAGTTCCTGCCCTCCTTCTTCAATTTTTGCTCTCAATTTCTCCATTTCCGTTGATATTTGTGATACAATGGGCAGTTTGCTCCTGCGTAGGGCCAATATACTTGCCCCGTACTTTCCACCATTTTCTACGAATACTTTGTACATTTGAAGGCAAACCTGGAGGGAAAATAATTTGACCGGTTATCAACTAAACTTAGAGTAAAAATAGTCACTCTATGCTTTCGCATCTTTGCATAACTTTAGGATCAAATGTTTGAAATGTTTTTGCCCTTTTCGTTGTTTATATTGTTTGTTATTTGTTTCTTTGCAATGCCCTTGCGAAAACCTGCGTTCAGGCCCAAAGATCAAATTCTGAATGGCAAAGCAGCAACAACATTCCGCCTCCTTCGCTAGCCCAAACAAACTGTACCGCAGCAAGCAAACAATATTTGGCTTCATTTGTCTTTGTAACTGGTTAGTAAAGATCTCACTACTTTGCTAAATCATGTGTAGACTTGCTTAAAATCTCGTAAGTCTCGCTCTTGATCAACAAAAAAACGGGAGGGAGAGAAGAGGAAGAGGAAGGAAAAGAAAGGGAACGGAGAGCGAAGCTTGTGAACTTCGTGTTCCAAAAATGAGACCGGTCAAGATCTTGACTGGCGGTTTTCTTTCCTGTTATCGGAAGAGCCAATTAGAACTGAGCATATGAATACTGAGCATCGTTATTGGAACGTGTAGTTCACAAGGCTCTCCTTTCCCTTTCCCTTCCCATATAATGCTTGCTTGAAGTTTAGTAAAACTCTTTACTAACTAAATTACTTCCAGTGCAAAATAAGATTACAATAAAGATAAGTTAAAATTCAAAGCATAAAGTCAACGGTGAATAATCAGCGATAATACTCCAATGTTATTGCAACAATTCCTTTTAGAATGCCAAGATTTTCTCGAACTTCTTCCAGGAATTTTCCATCAACAAGACTTAGTTCCTGCCCTCCTTCTTCAATTTTTGCTCTCAATTTCTCCATTTCCGTTGATATTTGTGATACAATGGGCAGTTTGCTCCTGCGTAGGGCCAATATACTTGCCCCGTACTTTCCACCATTTTCTACGAATACTTTGTACATTTGAAGGCAAACCTGGAGGGAAAATAATTTGACCGGTTATCAACTAAACTTAGAGTAAAAATAGTCACTCTATGCTTTCGCATCTTTGCATAACTTTAGGATCAAATGTTTGAAATGTTTTTGCCCTTTTCGTTGTTTATATTGTTTGTTATTTGTTTCTTTGCAATGCCCTTGCGAAAACCTGCGTTCAGGCCCAAAGATCAAATTCTGAATGGCAAAGCAGCAACAACATTCCGCCTCCTTCGCTAGCCCAAACAAACTGTACCGCAGCAAGCAAACAATATTTGGCTTCATTTGTCTTTGTAACTGGTTAGTAAAGATCTCACTACTTTGCTAAATCATGTGTAGACTTGCTTAAAATCTCGTAAGTCTCGCTCTTGATCAACAAAAAAACGGGAGGGAGAGAAGAGGAAGAGGAAGGAAAAGAAAGGGAACGGAGAGCGAAGCTTGTGAACTTCGTGTTCCAAAAATGAGACCGGTCAAGATCTTGACTGGCGGTTTTCTTTCCTGTTATCGGAAGAGCCAATTAGAACTGAGCATATGAATACTGAGCATCGTTATTGGAACGTGTAGTTCACAAGGCTCTCCTTTCCCTTTCCCTTCCCATATCATCTTCCTCTTCCTCTCCCTTTTCCCTCTCGATTGTTTATAGATCAAGGGCGAGACTTGGAGCAAGTGAATATCATGTTTAGTTCAGGAATCAACACAACACTCTCCGAATTGCCCATGATCAAATACAGCAAATGCAAAGATCTTGAAATCTCATTCGTTCTTACCAGTCTAATGGATCTCATCAATGGCACTCCCTTGCTCAGTCTTTGTATATTCTTCAGAAGATCATTCCATTCCACAATGGCTGCTTCCAAAACTTCCAAATGCCGTCTGTCCTCTTCCATCTTTGCTAGTTTCATTTCTATCTCTCCCTTCTCTTTGTGTTCCTTCTCATTTTCAAACTCAAGAGCACGGATCGAACCATTTGAACTCATAACGAGGCTGCCAACCACAACATTTGTATCCGTGTACTCGAAGGATGTTGATCTCACTTCTGGGTATTTGAAAGTTGTACCTTGAAATTTGAGAAAATTGTTCATTGCGATTGCAATTTTGAATATGAATCATTTTCATCAGCAGTTTGTAACTATTTCAACAAACCTTGTCAAAAACAAAGTAATTGTACCAAAACGATCGTAACTCCATGACAATACTTTCCGAAAATTTGCTTCATTCTATCAAAGTGCCTGTTATTGTTCTTATATACCTAATATGTAAGGTTGGACAGAAGAATTTAATCGTTGCGGCAGAAATGTAGCAGGTCATGGGTATTACTCTTGGTAAAGCGTGGTTAAGGATTGAATGGACATTGAAACCAACGCAAAAAGTTAAAGAAGAGCGTGGTCTCAACAGTTCATGGAGTTGAAGGTGTTGTGGCGCCGTGGTATAATCCTCTGACATTGCAGCCAGAATAGTCAGGCGGAGTGGGTTCGAGTCCCGGTAGAGCCCCACCACTTGAGCGTCATGACAAGGGGTCGCGGACTCGATTAGGTCTGCTCTACTTCTGCGATCCCAGCGCTTGGCGCTGAAAAACGCAACTTCACTTTCACCTTCACCTTCACCAGTTCTTTCTGGAAGCTCCGATTCCTAATTTCTGCAGATTGCGGACTCGTCCATTCATCTTGGAATAGCCCAAACAAATTCCTGATGTACATCGAACAATAAACGATTGCCTTGATGTAGTATAACTGGAACAATATTAAATCATATCATATGCGGCTTGCTAATCTAATAGTTACCCATGGTGCAGTTTATGCATTTTTCTTTAATTTTGGTTTCAACTTCGATGTTTCAGGCTAATCATAACATGTTTGAGCTCACCTAGCCGTTCTTCTGGGCTCAAGAATTGATTCGATGTGCTGCTGTTTCGTCTTGATGTAT
Organism: Aurelia sp. 4 Dawson et al 2005; assembly: GCA_964019985.1. Taxonomy (NCBI): domain Eukaryota; kingdom Metazoa; phylum Cnidaria; class Scyphozoa; order Semaeostomeae; family Ulmaridae; genus Aurelia; species Aurelia sp. 4 Dawson et al 2005. Next base: position 15,387,845 of record OZ026509.1, read on the forward strand.
TCGAAAGCGCACCTTTCCATCTTGGTGACAACGACTGTTGTTGTGCTGCTGGCATGCTTCCCCTGCGTGGCGAATTTGGAACTGTGGAGACACTCGATCTTCTGGAGCCATTTCTGCTAGGAGTTTCATCAGTTGGCGATCTTGCTAGAGGAGAAATCGATTGAAGATAAAAGTTATTGGTGCAAAGATTGTGGATACAAACTTGCTTGACATTGTTCATCGAACTGAGGCAATTTATTAGTATTTAAGACGTTGTTCCTTCTGACTCAGTGTTGAGTTACCAAAACCAACAATTCCAGACTTTCGCCTCTTAGTTGCTGTTCATATGTTTCTTTCCACTTGTTCCAAAACTTTCTGTCCCAAAATATTGGCTACTTCGTCAGGGATGAATCTTGATGCCATGTCACCGCTATCTGGTTCCTTAGCATTTTAAGTTATCATATTGAACGAAAAGGATCATCAATACATAACAGAAAAGATAAAAGTAAAAACACAACAGTTACTCCGTTTCCATAACAATCATCATAATCATCATCATCATTATTATCATGATCATGATCATGGTCATGATCATCATGATCATGATCATGATCATGATCATCATCATGATCATCATCATCATCATCATCATCATCATCATCATCATCATCACCATCATCACATAAAGTTAGAGAGGCTACAGGGTACAAATGCTTTCCAACAATAAATTATTGCTAACTTGTCAAAGGGAAGATTCATCACATAAACAATTGCAACAAGTCAGTGCTTTCGGTGTGACAAGTTCTCCGCGCCCATCAAAAACCTTTCGTTCAATTCATGCAAAGTGAATGGCTGCGGTCACAATGGGCGTTTTTATTTTGCTGTATCCTTTCAAACGATGGGCTCTTTCTACTGTGATGTATGACCGCAGTTTTGTTTTCACATAAAAGCTGTTATAGCGCATGGCGACGGGAGCCGATTCCTAAAGCAAACTATCAGATGCAAAAGCAACGTGCAATACAAGGTCTCAAGCTATATATATTCTAGTATTTTTAACGGATAAACTGAATAACAGCCTTGCATATTTGTCACCTGATACACAATATTTCTGTGTGAACAATCGTGCCATTATACTGCCGTACCTTCTGGCGGGCGGCAAAGATGAATTATGAGAAAATTAAACAATATCATTGTGAGAGAATTCTGTAGTTGGGACAGCAGAATATATATGTACTTACGTGATGTTAGGCCATCTTTTGTAATAAGCAAAGCTCCAGATGTACTAGATCTTCTTCGACTTACATTTCTTGCATGCTTTGTTGTTAAATTGTTTTGATTTGCATCAATGATGGGCTTTTTTAATTTTGGGACAGCTGAAAGGTGAAATGAAGCAAGCTAAATCTAGCTTCAATGCCAACCCACATATAGGCCGCACCTTTGATTTTTGTTGTGCGATCAAGGAGAGAAAGTCATCTCATGATATCACACGCACTAGTCTCTAAAGAAAGGTATGAATATAGCCAGGTCTCAAGGTATAAAAGGATGAAATTTGACAATTCATGTCTAGCTAATAGGGCGCACACGTACCTCGAGAATTTGTAAAAAATGCTTTCTAATGCACCTTTGAAACGGTCTGGCTCTGGCACTGTTTAACCAAAACGTAGAATCTAAAGTAAGAATGTAAAAAGCTCCTTACCTCGAGAGCAGAAATTTAGCATTCCTTTCCAGCAAAAAATATCAAAATTTCAGTAGAATTTTCTCCATGGAAACTCAGAGAAAAGGCACCATTTCCAATGATTTCTGATATAAAAATTGGAAACTTCCCTTTCCTCGCTGTTTCTTCAGAGAAAATGTCCAAAGTGTCTTCTTTTAACACTATCGACCATCGGAAATATAAAGATATTTTGCAGTGTTGGATACAGCTTTTGCATTTTTTGTACCTTATGTTTAAATTTTCACACCTTTCAATATCCTGGTTCTACACTTTTGGTGCAAATGAATGGCTGATTGCATGGGTGGCTAGACACCACAGTTGTACTTAACTGCTGCTTTGTTCTTCTGCGGAGGATGAAATTATTTGCTACTATGGAGGAGTAGCTCCGATACCACCTCCACATAAACATATCAATTTTCCTCCGCAACAACATATACATTGAGACATAACTGCAGTGTCTAACCACCCATGTTGAGTACAACAAATCTAAATTTTCCAGCCTCGTCCTTGACGTTTCATTGAAATGATTACCATAGTTACCATTGTTCTCTTTGTCAATGTCATTATTACTGGAGCTCCTTCTCAGATGTCTCGGAACAGGCGCAGCGAGGTTTCTATCGGCTTTGGGTAAACCTTTCTTGTCTGTTATGCTTGACCGTCTGGGCGACACGGCACTTTCTGTGATACTGGATCTCCTTGGCGAAGAAGCAGAATTGTTTGTTAGACTTGAGCGTCTTCTCGATGAAGCACTGTCAGGTCTTTGTATTGCACTTGATATAGGCATCCTGCATGAAAGTAAACATTGAATTTCATGATACCAATCTTTTTAAGTGACCTATACTATAAAGATTTCGCATGTAATGCTATTAATGAGGAGATCATAAACAATGCAATTTTGTAAAGTCTTTAGCCAATAATTTCATAAAATTTACTACTCTGGGCGCCAGAGCCTCAACAGAAAAAATTGGCTAAGCTTTTCTCTTGATAAAACATCGTTTGATTTCTCTAAAATATTTCATGCCATGCAAAGTTATGCCATGAGTGCAAAAACTGCATAATACTAAAACTTCCTAAGAGTCACATGACTTGAAGTGGGCAAACAAACCTTAGCCGATTTGGTCTATGGAAAAAACAGATGGAAATGTACATATTCAACAGAAATTAACAGCAATAGTGAACAAATTAACACTGCTAGAAATTAGCGTATATCAAGGCTGTGCTTGACCAAAAAGTTAACGATGATAATGGAGAAAAATATTTCTTGAAAATCAAGGAAATTAACGCGAAAAGGACAGGAAAACATATGTGTTAGATCAAAGTGGAAAAAACAAATAACATTGTCACACAGAACTACTTTTTGATTCACATCATGATTTGAATTGGAATAGAAAAATCTTAACAACTTGTTCCAAACCAGACTTGCTCCAAACAACACAATATTCTGGACCATATGAGGAATAAATTGACAGTGACTTAATAGAGTTACATGGATAACAATTTATCAAAATGAAATGAATCATTATCTCTTTAATCCAAGCTCCACTTAATTAAGCTACATAGAGTCAATTCAAAACAACATATACGTGGCTTGATTTCAACTCCAACTCTTCCAATTGGCGCTATTGTAATGACACATTTAATTTTTACTGAAGAATTTAATTATCTGCAGCGCTAAATTTTCATGGAAAGAAATTAATTGCAACCTATATGAAATTTTTATTATCATTATCACCCTAAAGTCAAACCTGTGGTCTGTTTTCTTTTCCCTTTTATGACTCCATGTTCAATCTCTGCTTGCCGCCTGCAGCTACACGAAAATCACACCTCAAAGTACGTCCTAAATGCTAAATGGTGAATATCTCGGCAGGCCTGATTGAAAATAATTCGGGATCTAGGTTCTACCAGTCATTCAATTTTCGCAGCTTTGCAATTCATCAAAAATCCCATGAATACGGCAACCCTGAGATTTGATGAATAGATTGGCTAAATTGTGGTTTTGGTCTGTTAATAATTTGAAATAAACGCCTAATTGAGGTTTAAGTCTATTGACGTTTATCGAAGCAAAATATTTGATGAAAATGTTCAAGATATCTTTCAAATAATGTCAGATCTTCTGTATTTGTATTTACCTACCAAATTCAAAAATTTAAAACATCACAATAAGTTAAAGTTAAGACTAAGGGCGTTCTCTTTGAGAACATTACTTATCGTTTCTGTGTATACGATATACTTTTCTGCAACAGAATATAAATCTTCTTCATAAGATAATGGATTTTGATATTGTTCGAACTTTGTACAAAGATTATTGCCTGGTAAATCATTTCACTGACAAGCACTGTGAGCAATTTTAAGAGGACTGTAAAAACTCTTTCAAATATTTTTAAAAAATTCTTCCAAGAGTGCATTTGAATGACACCAATGCTGAAAATGGTAGACTTTGTAGACTCGTTAGAATTTGCTGGATTGACTCAGAAATTATCAGAAAACGTAAGCTTAGTAATCTTTCTTCTTTCGAATGATAGGTAGATGGCAGTTTGTAAAACGCCATCATTCAGTTGATATTTTAACAAGTATGCCTAAATTCAAATCCGACATATTCTAAGAGCAAAATGTATACAATTTTGCGGCTAAAATTAGGAACAGATTTTGTTGAGATATTTCTGGCATTTGAGATTTATGAACTCAGTTTAGAAAAAGATCTATTCATATAAATGTCTCATCACTTTCCTACATCTAACATACGGAATGCTACCCTGGGTACCAGAGCCTCGAAATGTAAATGAAAGGAAAAAGGGAATACTTAAAGAGGTAAGTTAAGTAATGAATGATTCAATTAGTACCCCTAACCTGGATGTCATTGGAATAAAGATACAGTAAAAACCCGCGTATAAGAACCTACAATTTTGCACGTCAGCCTGACTGTGACTAAGCTCTTACATAGTGAGTATTTAGGGCGAAATGAGGCTTTTCAGGTTCTTACATTGGTCCTTATTTCATTAAGGGCTTTCACAGATTTCTTTTCTTCAAATTCAAACCTCAAGCTCATCATTGACTGTCAGTTCACAGCATTTGAGTTCATGACGTTTTATTCACATGAAGAATCATGAATTTTATATAATCCAACAAAGTTCTCTAAGAGCCACTTGAAACAGAAGCATTTGAAAAACTGAATAGGATATTGACTACTACATGCTGCAATGGCTATCAGCTTGCATTTGTTGAATGACAAAACAATTTGATGATCTCTTCAAGTAAGAGCCTGTTTCAAATTTCAGGCTGAATGGGTCCTTATATAGTGGGGGCTTGATTTCAAAATTTCAGCCTGCAGGTTCTTGATCCCCGGGTTGTTATAGGCGGGTTGTTACAGAAGATAGGACTGTCAGATGGTATACGTCAAATTGAGTAGAACATCATTTCCTAAGCAGAGTTGAATCGATCTAGAGTGAAGTTGGGTTGCCTTGTTCTGAAACACACTGCATAACGTGACACCAAAATATCTAGCAATTTTCACTTCAAATTGATTTCTTCAAGAGATGATTATATTTCGAAAACAGGTGATTATATTACATTTCTTCAAAAACCCAAAATTCCTTACGCTATTCTTTAGTCAGCTTTCACCAAGTTCCAATCGAATATTTACAAGAAAATAAACATGGAGGAAAATTTGTTGAAATGGGTTTGATCAGTCTCCCACTGCTGTTTGATTATCGTGCTTAATCGGTGTACCAAATTTTGCTAATTAGCAAATATTTTGTTGGTTTCGTATCATACTAAGTGGAGCAAGAAAGTGGATGGTGTTCATTCAAGCAGTTGCTCTCAACGAGTCAACTTCAGATTGGTAAGTAAATCTTTTGAGCAATTTGCATTTTTTATTGCATGTTGAAAATTAACAAAAAAAGTAGGCCTGCCGCAAAAAGGATTTTGCAAAGAGCGGCAGATGTTGCAACAATATAGAACCAATTAATTGATTTGGATTGGCACGCAATTTCAAAGCTATCAGCGATCTGAGACAGAGAGGCAAAGAGGATTCTCAGCAACGGAAGCAGCCAAAGATTTCCCAAAACCAGTGTGGCTAACTGTCTTGTTGTGCACACCAAAAGAATTATTAAGGACAATCATACCATCAGTATATATCGAAAGAAAGACAGCTTTGACAGTTCTTGATGAAAGCTGCTGTAATATGAGTCCTCGTATTTCATCCTCTGACACTACCTATCTTTTTCCAACAGTAAACTTTTCCTCCTAAAAATAATGGTCTGCAAAAAGTAAGTGCCAGATTAGAAAATAAACTACCAGAGTCTGGTTGAAAATCACATCCTGAAATCAGTGACATATATCCATGGAATCTAATCTACAACCCTTTTTGTTTCTTTAGAGTCAAATTTGCAAGATGAGGTTCATCGTTGCTCTTCTCTCATTGCTATGCATTGGCTTTGCATATGGTAAGTACCTTCCTCTGGGAAAATGAAGCTGCTGTCTCTAGAACGACACAACGGATTTTAATGAAATAAATAAACAAATCTGAGCTCAATTGCTGCAGTGTTGGTCCATATCATTTGATTCTCAGGCAGGCAGCTTACTAGCAAATGATCCTCTGTGAAAATGACTAGTTTTAAGAAAAAGTGTTTCGAATTTTCTGGGATCTATCTGCGTTGGGTCGGAGCTACAAGTTACCTAGGCTTCTCTATAAATAGAATAAAGAAAATGCACAAACACAACATTGTCTTTAGCTATGGATTATCAAAAACACGTGTGGGCCATCGATTTCAATGGGCTATATTTAGATTTTTCTGCTCCGTGCAAATGCAGGCTTTTTAGCTTTGCACCAGCCCTTTAAACTTGCGAGTTTGGTAGACGAATACTCAAGAGTATTCTAAGGACCAAACCGTAGTACCAGGCCCACAAGCCAACATCAAATGTTTTGTAGCTGTCAAATACCAAGCCTATGATAAAAACAAACTCTCAATTGAATTTTTGCGCTATATCTCATAGTCCACACAATTCTAGAATTTCCACGGAAAACTTTTACATACACCTCACCGATACTTAGCAAGTAGCAGAGCTACTGATCTTATCGAAAATGGATTATGCTGATGCCGTATTTCGACCTCTATCATTGAAACTACAAAAAAGATTACAAAAAGTTGAAAATGCGGCTGCAAGTTTTGTTCTTGGCCGCTACACTAAGGAAAAGGACGTCGTATCACTTGGTTGGTTGCCTATGAAAGAGAGAAGGGACTGGCACCTTGCAAAATTAGCTTTTAAATATATATCAGATCGAAATAAGCCGGAATACATAGACATATCATTGAAAGAAAACAACAGACATCTCCGATCAAGCTCTGCACCACTAATTGCAACTTCAACCGATTCTAAAACTTTGAGGAACATTGCAGCCGAAATTTTTAATAAGATGCCAATTGCAATAAGAAATTCAAAAACAAAAGCCGATTTCTCATCAAAGTCCAAAGAACATTTCTTTACTGAAGCAAAGAAGAGGCTGTTAGTTTAAGTCCTAAAAGAGAAGAACCTAACCTTCAAATTTTAACTTATTTAGATATTTTATATAACAAACTTTAAACTTTTTAACCTTACTTTTCAGATTGATGTAACATTGTTACCTGCTTTTAATCTTTCCTTAGAAATAAAGTATCATACTAGAAGTCTTAAACCATGTAAAGTATTTTTTAGCGACCAGATGAAGAGCCACTTTGTGGATATACTGGTCATGATTCATTATTATTATTATTATTATTATTATTATTATTATTATTATTATTATTATTATTACTTTAGATTCACTAAAAATCACGCCTAGATGAGGACACGGGTTTAAAAGGCTTCAGTGTGCTAAAATACCTTTATATTTCTTGCCATCCAGCCTCTGTACATTAAGTTTCTAGGTATACATGTTACCAAGTTGATGAAAAATATATGTTGCCTGCCAATGCTACCTTATTGATAACGATAACATTTAATGTTAACAACTTGATATTATTTCCCATTTATTCTTAATTCCAAACCTGAAAATCCTATTCATCCATACAATCTCTCTTTTTTGTAGGCAAACCAAAACTATTTGAGGGCGATATCGTCCTTACTGACAGGACACGGAAAATTGTTGAGGGTGGAAACACGTTTGATGCCGTTGCTAGCCAAGCAAGAAAATGGCCTGGAGCAGTAGTACCATATGTCTTTGATCGCTATTTTGGTAAGAGAGTTTTATTCTCAATCTTTTGAGCGAAAGAAAAGTTTACTCCGAAGAACGATTAACGGAAGGTGGCTCTACACGTAAGGTGGCTCACAACCGAAAACTTACAAAATTACGAAACAGTGAAAGGTGCTTGTATACCAAGTAAAAATAAGTTCAAAACACAAAACACATTAAGTTAAGGTGGGTCGCTTCTAATATGAATTTCAAACTGCTACACACTGGGTGTCCTATCGCCCATGATAATACTCTTTTCAATAATTGTTGAAGATTTCCGAAGGCTCGACATCTATTGCTCTCTATCTAATCTGAATACAGGAAATTATATTTAACATCTCATTTGTTAATTTTTGCTATTATCCCGAAAGACTTCTTTCATTTTACCCCCAACCTGGCTTGAAATTCGATTCGTTCTTTCAGATAGTTACAGACGGCAAGTTGTTCAACAAGCAATTCAAGAATTCAACACTTACACATGCATAAGATTTGTACCAAGGACCAACCAAAGAAATTATGTCCGCTTTATGATCGGAGGAGGGTGAGTTAGAGACTTCTGTGTATGCCGGGTAAGAAAACAAGCTTACGCGTATGGCGGGCTGTGGAATAAAAAGTATGTGGCCGATATTCAAAACTAAAAGGTTAATCTATCAGTCAAAGGCTAAATTAGATGAGAAAATTTTGTTTGGTAAAATTTTTCATCTCTTAGACCCTGAAATTATTTAATTGTTGGTAAGGGGTTTGTATCGGAACAAAAATCACATGATTCACTTGGAATTGCAATTCAAAATTCAACACAAGAGTTAGATTGAGAAATAGAATTTCTAATTTCAATTGCACGTAAACCATGCACCAAAGTGGAACGTGGAATTCTCGGTTCCATACGAACCTCTTCCTTACCAACATTTTCGTATTTCGTTTCAAGAATTCTCGTTTACGGACCGAGTCTATTGATGATGGGCCTAATGTTTTGATGGAAGGAGTTAGAGGACAACACGAACATCACAACAAAAAAACAGGGGTAAGGAAGAAAACAAAGGTGGGTTTTCAATTTTACTTTGCAATTACTACAACCATACGCCGCTTTGACACTTCAGTTTTGAATATCGGCCACGCACATTTCATTTCACAGCCCACCAAAGGGGTAAGCTTTCTTTCGATCACTCAATATCTAATCAATATTAAATAAATATTTAAAAATACTGTAGTTGGCTTTGTTTAATCCAAACAAATTAAGAATTTTACGCCAGCCGTTATACAAGGTCGGTCAAAAAACAGTTTACGCGTTTGGCAGGCTGTTGAAGAAAAAGTATGTGACCGACAATAAAAACTAAAATGTTATTCTATCAACCAAACGCTAACTCAGATGAGACAATTTCGTTTGGTAAAATCACTCATCATTTAAGCCAAGAAATTGGGCCAATCCCTGTAAGTTGTTTCTTTTGGAATCGGACATTCCACTTTCCATTCTGGTCCATAATTTATGTGGTATTGAAACTTATCCTGCATTCACACTGACACTGTTAAACCAGCTTTATCTAAACCAGTTTAGATTTCAACCAATCAAATGACTGGATTTGTTGGATTGACCAATCAGAAGGCCCTATTCAAAAACCTGTTTTAAATTATGCTGGTTTAACTTGAAGTGTGAATGGGGCAATTGTTAGTTTCAGAAATAATTTGAATAGCAAGTAAATTACGGACCAAAATGGAGTGTGGAATCTTTGTGCCAAGACGTGCCCTTTTCCAGCATTTTCCTAAATTCTGGGTCTAAATGATGAATGATTACACCAAACCATATTTTCTCATCCATGTTATCTTTTGACCGATGGACTAACATTTTCATTTGAATATCGTCCTATGCTTTTTATTTCACAACCCGCTTAACGCGTAAACCTTTTTGAATCACCCGGTATGGACTTGGGACTTGCCTCAAAGGGGCATTTCTTGACTTCTACCGGGTGAGTCAAAAAAAAGTTTCGGCGTTTGGAGGGCTATGGAATAAAAAGTATGTGACCGATATTCAAAACTGAATTGTTCATCTATCAGTCAAAGGTCAACTTAGATTAGAAAATTTTTTTTGGCAGTATCCCTCATCTTACAAGACTAGAAATTAGGAAAATGCTCGAAAGGGGCATGTTTGGGAACAACAGTTCCACATTCTATTCTGGTCCATAATTTACTGTCTATTGAAATTCGAATGCAGCATCTCAAAATTGGCAATGCAAACTTCCATGCGACATAAATCATGGACCAGAATGGAATGTGGAATTCTCGATTCCCATACAAACCACTTACAAGTATTTTGATTATTGTTGGGTCTCAAAGATGTTTGATTTTACCAAAAAAATGTTGTCATCTAAGTTAGCATTTGAGTGATAGATGAACACCTTAGTTTTGAATATCGGTCACATACTTTTTATTCCACAGCTCTCCAAACGACTAAACTTTTTTTTGACTCACCCGGTACAATCAAATCCGTTCTATTTACAGGTGCTACTCCATGATTGGCGTGCAAGGTAATAGTCAAGATATCTCAATTGGCAATGGATGCCAATACAAAGGGACAGTAATGCATGAGATGATGCATGCAGTCGGATTTTGGCATGAACAATCGAGATTAGACAGGGACAAATACATTGACATCTATTGGCAAAACATCCAAAGATGTAAGTATAAGGGGTGGCTAAAACCATGGGTAGTTAGACACTGTAGTTATGTTTCAGTATTTGTGCTACTGCGGAGGAGCACTACAAAAAAGTGATTTTTCTCTTTTTTTTGTGTTGGAAATTTTTGGGAAACGAAGACTTTCCAAACTGTTTCCTAAAGCTTTATAAAGGGGAAATGAAAAGGGAAATGGACGTTCCCATTTCCCTTCAATTTCCCAGAGAAAACTGTCCATTTCCCCTAAATTTCTATGCAAAAACTATTAAGAAATTTTTTATAACAAAAATTGTTATTTGACAGCGATGCGACCAATTTTCATCAGCTGCCCGAACGTTGCCAGTCTACAGGAATCGAATGCTAAGTTTTTCCCAAACTAATCAGTATAAACAGGCACTTAAAAGATCCTGTCCTTTTCAGCTACCACGTACAACTTCCAAAAATACAGACACGGAGAGGCCGACTATTATGGAGAGCCGTACGATTTAGACTCACTCATGCATTATCACAACACAGCTTTCAGCGCAAATGGACGACCAACCATCGCTGCCAAGGGAAACCCAAACAGAAGATTAGGACAACGAAATGGTTTCAGCGACATTGACAAGCGACAACTGAACAAACTTTACAATTGCCAAGGAGGTGGAGGTGGTACAGTCAAGCCACCAGTCACAGATGGTACTGGCGGCGGTAAGGGATATATTCATTTGAAAATCTTCATTTACGCTACCCGGTTGCCTAAAGGAACCAGGTTGGTAGGAATGGACGACTAGTAACTGATGATACCGGAGGCGGTAAGGACTAATGCTTCTGGAGATCTTTAGTTACGTTACCCAGTTCCCAGAGTAAAAAGTTCAGTCGTTTGGCAACCCGTTTTGGCAAACTCAACAATGCTGAACGAGGCTGAACATGAGTCAACATTGTTCAATGAAATGTTCAGTGAACAGTTCAGTCGTTTGGCCACCCACTACTCAACAATGCTGAACGAGGCTGAACATGACTCAACATTGTTCAATGAAATGTTCAGTGAAAAGTTCAGTCGTTTGGCCACCCCCTACTCAACAATGCTGAACAAGGCTAAACATGACTCAACATTGTTCAATAAAATGTTCAGTGAAAAGTTCAGTCGTTTGGCAACCCCCTACTCAGCAATCCTGAACAAGGCAAACCATGACAAAACATTGTTCAGTGAAATTTTCGGTGCAAAGTTCAATCGTTTTGCCAGGCCTTCGAGCTATGTCGATACCCTTTTCAGGTGCAATTAGTATTTTCTACGACTCATCCGATGCTTCAAATAATCAATGAAATTGCCAAATATTCTTTTCATCTCCAAAGGGTCATGTGCTGATAATCATAACAGCTGTTCATACTGGGCAAGAATTGGAGAATGTCAGAAGAATCCCAACTATATGCTTGTTAACTGTAAGAAGAGTTGCAACCAGTGCTTGGGTAAGATCTACTTGTGAATAAGTACGTATCTCGTCATTTGTTGGGGTGCGTGGCAAGGAAAGCCGTACTCTACAAAAACTCTAAACTTTTGCTCATCTCATTGCAGTTGTTGTTGTTGCTTCAGTGAGGGAAATGCCTTGTAGCGGCATCAGCTATGTCAAAAAACTACGACATGCGCTGGGTCTAGGCATTGGATATGTCAAGCCTAAAAAATAAACCTTCTTGGAGGTCCTCAGTGGGTGCATGAAGGCCCATTTTTCCTGTTATATTTGCATATTTGGCATCTTCGCAGGCAATCCTTGTCACCTTTACGTACAATGTGTGATAAGTTCTAATCCTATTTCAAATCTACAGTTCTTACCGGAGATATTCCCGTTTTATTTCATGAAGTTCCTTTCCCGGGACAAAAACCCAGTTCCTAGAGCATCGTCTCAAGGAAATCCAAGATCCCAACGTACCCCTTCAGTAGCGTCCTTCGGTACTCTTTTTCTAGCCTAGAGTACAATTTTGTAGGTGCAGCCCAAAAGAAACGTGTAGTTTTCCTTATAATTCATGTTCACATCTGGATGAAGGTATGATTTGGGAAAAAAGAATGATCTAGTAAAAGACACCTTTCTTGTGAAGAGGTTGGCTTGGCTAGCAGGGATCTTGTGAGATCGAGGGCGGCCTTATCCCTAACCGAAACTCCAATGCAGCTACCCTCCTTCCGGCAACTCCAAAGCATTGACATGTCTGTTCAAAGCAATAATCGTTTGCAAACAAAGAGACTTAAATGGCCAACTAGTCAAGTCGTAACTGTAAACAATAGAAAAACAAAGTAAAATGAAAACATGGTACTTGAATGTGACTGCGTCTGGTATGTTTGATTTTTAGGTGGTGACTGTGTGGACAATCATAGCAGTTGTAGTTCTTGGGCAGCCCGCGGAGAATGCCAAAAGAACCCTGGCTACATGCTTGTAAACTGCAAGAAGAGCTGTCAAAGATGTTGATAATGACATGACATAATCATAGTTGTTTGATTAAGAAAATATAAATGAATCAGTCAACCTATGGAGTAGTTGTCCTTTCTGTTTTCTTTCCTTTTAAAATTTTCTTTCATAACAAGGGCAGAACTTTGTTGTCCTAGACCCTTCATATGATCCATGCAAATTTCAAGAAGCTCTGGCAGTGTTAACCTTTGCATGACCTGTATGATATACAAAATTTCCCTTATATTCTCCCTCGTCATAGTGAGTAGAAAAAGATAGGCTGTACCTATCATCAGTCATGAAATAATTGCAAATAAGTTGTTAATGAGAGCAAACAATTATCAATTTCAAGAAAACTGTGAGCAACTTGCCTGTGCAATTATCACTTTGTAAACAGCACCCTAAATCCCAGGGCAAGACAATGTTTTGAACTAACTAAAAGACATGGTAAATAATCTAAATAACACAATCAAAATTCTAATTTACTTAGAAATCAATTTACAAAGTTCATCAGTGGAATTCACACCAAATACTGGAATTCTGTTCTCCAAATAAAAATCTACCAATTTCTCTACATTCTGATAATGTTTCCTTTGCACTTTCTTGCATCGCTTGTCCCAAAACCATTTATAAAATTCAAATGCAAAGAGATTATAATGAATTTTTTTAACATTCCATTTTTTACATTCAGTTGGACAATATTTGAATCCTGCAGAATAGCATAATCCTTCTCGGATAAAATCCTCAATGAAATGACGTGGCGGTTCTTTGCCTAAATATTTAGTTCCATTTGTCAGTGTGTATCTAAGATGGATAGATGACCGAGGGATTGGAATTTTTTCTTCTGGTTTTATTTCCTTGTAATAATATTCCACCGGTACTTGACTTGAATACCATTTTTTGCCTTTCCACTTTCCATTTGGCACCATCTGTAAGTGCCATGCATACTCGTCTCTATGATAATACCAAACATAATTGCACATGATACTAAATTGGCACAAGCAATGAGCTCCCTCTGTTGGTGATTCCATGAAAATAGTATCAAAATCTTTACCTTGCTCTTTTGCTAAAACTTCTCTCATTTCTATCATGTGTTCAGTTTTGATCATAACAGGAAATGTTGACATGCATTGCATAACTTCCTTTTTGCCTAAAAACACCTCTGTCGTGTCTTCCCAGCATTTGTATGGTGCCAGACCTATCTTCCCAACAATCACAGGCTTCCCATGCTCAAAAAGCAAATTTGGTGTCACAAGAGTACTAAAAAATGTGTCTGTATCAATGTAACCAACATAGGAAAGATTGGTGCAACTATCAGGGTACATCATGTCCCAAAACATTCTGGATTTCCCCTTTTTATGGTACACCGCAGAATTGCCAGGATATCTGTAGCAAATCTGAGGGTATGGCCACTTTTTAGATATTCTAGCTCCAAGTTTATGGTCTTTCTTTTTTTCTCCATCCAGAACAACCAATAACTTCACTCTTTCTTGTGGAAAAAATATTTTCATAGTTCTCAAAAGAACATTTTTGTACTCATTTTTCCAACGTTTTGAAGAGGTGAATCGTAAATAAAGGGCAAATCTTGGTACGGCATCCCAAGGGTTGACCTTCAATTTAATTCTTGACTTTTTTCCATCTCTCAATGGTGCATGTTTTGTGCCATGTTTATGCTTTAAAAACTGGTTATACAAAACAAAAAATATACCAGTTATGATACATAGAAGGAGAAAGAGCTTTCCATCCTTTGTGACCATCTTCGGCATCCAATGTATCTACAACAAATAAAAAACTTATGAGAGGGTATTTAGACCCATAGCAAAAAATCTTTCCAGAAACTATGTATGTATGACAGTTAATAAGTCCTGCCTTTAAAAAAAGTAAGAAACTCAGACCATGATCTTTGCGAGAACAATCAGTTGCAGCAGGACAGGGAGGGGGACTTCAAATTGAAACATGACGTCAAAATCCCCCATCCCCACTTCTTTCAGATTTTTCAGAGCTGGTGTCGCCACTGAGAACAATATGGGAAAGCAATAGGTGATAACTAATTATTAAACAAATAGGCTGATGATGAGGTCAAAAAATGAGTTTCTTAATATTTCTTTCTAGTCTTTTATGATAATAGTCTTATGTATCAGGTGTAATTTCAAAACCTGCTTTGTGCTTTATTTTGAAAGCAAATTCTCGTGGTAATTAATCTCACTTTCTATAGTTTCGTCAACACACGCAAAGAAGACAACATTGAATCAATGCCAATGGCCTAGGTCTATAGGTTGGCGGCGGCTGCCACTTCAAGGATAATCGCTCCCAAGGCAAATGGCCTAACAATAGACAGGATAGCTAGAAAGCACTTCCATTTGATGATATATGTCTCACCTGAGAGATCCGATCTCCTCTCTATTTGTGGAGCTTGTCGTCACACTATTGTTAGCCATCATCTGGCATATGCGGCTTCCTTCCAACCAAATTCCATGTTATTTTTGAGATCCTGCCGCAACAACAACAACAAGCGGGCAATGCACCTCAATCCCCTCCTGTTTGAGCTTGAATCAGAATAAAAGGTTATTGAATTGAATTAGACAGCGGAAGTCTTGCAGCCGGGACAGAGCGCAGAGGGCACTTGAACAGATGTTGGTTCTGGTTGCATCAACAAAGATCAATAATATCCGGTCCTAACTTATAAAACGTTTCCCAAAAAGTATGTCTGGACCTAATTAACTTCCCTGTCATCATTCCATCCAACTAAAGCAATGACTAAAGTTAGAAAGATTGTTGATTAAAATGTGGTTGATGAAATTTCAAGCATTTATGAATACTATCACTTGAATGTATTAGAACAAATTTAATATCCCAGGCATTGTCGTCATTATGCAGATATTTCAGTCGCTATCTGTAATTCCAAGCAATTACAGTGTTCTCGCTTGATTGTATAAGGCCAATTTTAATATCAACACCATTGTCATTATTTGCTGAGATTTCAGGTGATCCCATCGATTGACATGAATCATTATTCTGACTTGATTATATTACACCGAGTTTAATAGCACTGGGATTGTCATGATCATGCTAACATTTTTGGTGCTATCAAAAATATACACCTAATTTCTTAATTAAATCCATCAAAGTTTGAAATCCTGTCGATTGATTTTAATTTGATGAAATTTCAACCATTTACAGTGTTCTGAATTGATTTTATTAGAGCAAGTTTAATAGCACCAGAATTGTCACGATTATACTGACATTTCAGGTGCTGTTGAGAATATACTACCTCTTTCTTAATTAAATCAAACCATGTTTGAAATCTCATCAATTGACATTAAGCTGATGAAATTTCAAGCGTTTAAAGTGTTCTGACGTTTTTTATTAGACTAAGTTTAATATCACCGGTGTTGTCATCATTCTGTTGACAATTGAGGTGTTGTTAAAAATATATTACCTCTTTCTTAATTACATCCAACTATGTTTGAAATCCTGTAGATTGACGTTAAATTGATGAAATTTCAAGCATTTGCAGTTTTCAGACTTGATTGTATCAGACACAGTTTAATATCACCTACATTGTCAATATTATGCTGACATTATATGTCATATCAAAAATATACAATTCTTGTCTTAATTACATCTAACTAAGTTTCAAATCCCGTCAACTGAGAATCAGTTTTTACGATTATGATAAACGAGAATCTTACAGAATATACTATCTCTACGAATCTACGAGAATTAACTGTTATAAGCAAATATTGATTAACATCTTTTGCAGCTTTTCTTGCAATATTCGTTCATGTATCGTGCCTCCTTTGTGCACATTCCACTTTTTTGCCAGGAACGACAGCTGTAATACCTGTCAGTGCACATACCTATGAAACAACAAACATCAAAACTATAGACGATTAGGCTAAAGATTGCAGCGAGAAATTTTTCACCACGATGCACTGTATTCTTGACTCGAATTATTATAGAATGGCTAAGGAATCTAATTTCTAAAGTAATGCATCTTGGTAAAAGTTTCTAGCCTTGGTTATCTGAATTTAAAGGGCCATTGTCACCCAAGGTCCTTTGCGAAATGCTGCAGTAGACGTTGTTTACTTCTTAAGAAAGAAGCTTGGATCGAATTACTTCTTATTTCCTATTCCCTTATTTCCCAACTATTCTCAAAACAGACAAAAATTTCCTTGGGGGTACAGATCTGATCCCCAACCAATCAGAATGAAGGATAAGGTCAAAATGTGATCGGGTTGGCTGATTTTTCTTCAATTTAAACTTCCCGCCATAGGCAAACAAAAGTGCGTTCGACTGAACGGTCGCAAGGAACAAAATCTCGAAGTATCGAACGAATTTAGGAGATCTTTTGCGTCCCCAAACATTCAAAATATCACTGGTAGGAGGAGTTTTTGCTTGAATAGCTTGAAGAAGATCCATCTAAGTACTGATAGCTTGTTTTACAGTGTAACACACAAGCAAGACTGCTTTTTCGGCACTTTAGGTCAGTGGTTCTGAGAAAAACTGCACGTGACATAGGGCATGTACGTTAGTGTAAGTCTATGAGTCGTATGAATCATGGTTTGAGAGTCCATCAGTCTATTAATAGCTATAACTACGAAAATGCAGTCGGTATCCTATCCGTTTAGGCTGAAATTTCAGACCGTCGGAAACCTTTGCCAGCGCACAGGGAACCCTGGGTGACAATGACTCTTTTTTAATATGCTACCTCTCCAAATGCCTCTTTCTCCACCCCTAGTGCTGCCACATAAACCACAGCTTCTTTTGCAGTATACCAGCATGTAACCTGGAGTTCTTTCACATTCTCCAATCCTTGCCCAGCTAGCACAGCTACTTTTCATGTCTGAGCATGATCCTTGGAAGAAAAAGAATGAATTAAGCTGTTTAAGACTTCACTGAGGCATCAACTACAACTAAAGGCTGGCGGTACAACTGAACTTGAAATGCAGTAATCTTCCGTATATAAGAAACAACGTTTCCAATGTAGACTTCATCTCTTTCTTATTGTACTTCTTTTAAAATGAGATGTAAACTTCATATTTCTTTTTAGAAAAGTTATGCGCTATCAATGTACTACTCAGAGATGAGCCCTATGATTGTTATACAAAACACACTACCGTACTTAGATTTGTATTCGTAAAGTTTCACTACCAAAGAAAAGCTAAAATCATTTCTGGAGAGTGGTTTTTGCTTCATTTGCATGCGAAATTCTTGCTTTTATTTGAATTAGGTTGTCTGATTCCACTGCAAAGCTGAATTTGTTATGTTTTTCAAATTTCTATTATACACATTGGAAAGTCAAGTGGTCTCGTGTGGGATCTCGTAAAGACCACAGCAGCGCTTTGCATTACCTGACCAAGAGAAAGAGAGAGGTATGGGTAAGAGAACTGAAGACCTACCTCGCCTGTTCCCTGTCCCTGTAATTTTTCCTTGGCCTGTCCTTTTACCATCTCTCTTACCAGTACACAGACCACAGCTTTTCTTGCATTTAGTACTCATATAAGCTCTGTACTTTACGCAGTAGCCTTCACTTGCTTTTGCCCATAAGGCACAATATTTGCTACCATCAGAACACGATCCTGAATATAAGTAAAATAGGAAGAAAAGGTACGAGTGAAGCGAGTGATTTAACATTTCTTGTTCCTACGGAGGAGGGCCTTTTAAAAAAGAGCAACGTTTTTATAATTCAAACCTTGCCTTAGCAAGTTTAGCATATAACCATAATAAGCAGAGCTATTTCTAACAAGTGTAACCTCTTCCAAAGGGAAAGACAAACAATAGATCTGAACAAGGGACTAACTGCCCAACCCGCTGGTATGTTAACAGAAGCCCTTGTAGGAAGTGAATGCACTAGCAAAACGAGCATTTTGATTTTCACTGCTCTTGATGAGGGCCTTTTAAAAGAAGCAACGTTTATGATATAAGCCTTGCCCTACGATATATAGGCATGGGAAGTAAAAGTACGAGCGAAGCGAGCATTTAACAGTTCCGTTCTCATGTGCATGGCTTTTTTGACCCATCCTGTAGCAGCATTGTAACACAGGGTTCCTATAAACTGTGGACGACTTATTGACCAATTGACCTATCGACCTAACGACTAATAACGAGTTATCAAATCATAGTAACGAATTGTCTATAACAATGAGTGTATCGATCAGACCACCGTAAGTACTGAGTGAGCTGATCCATCGATCCAACGGACAAAGGACTTGGCGAAGTATGGATTTAAGACTGTTACGATCTACATTTTTACAAAAACACAGGAAACAAAGGAAAATAAATTAAATCCGTGCAAAGGATTTCCTTCATTGAAATAGATGTTTTTCTTAGCCTATTTTGTTCCCATTACTAGAGTTTCTTGATTAAATTTAGCGATCTGAGAGTTGATTTTTTTATGAGCATTCCTATATCAAAATATGTATCATTCCCAATTGATCATTATCATTAGATCCATGGATCTATTGATTAGTCCATTCCGTTAATGATGGTCCGGTTTATACACCCGATGGGTCAGACAACTTGTTACTGTAATCTGATAACTCCTTATTAGTCGATAGGTCGTTCCACGGTTTACAAGAACCCCTTTAACACAGAAATAGTGATAATGATAATGTAGCATAGACGTAGGAACCGGGAGGGCACTGGGGGTACGTGCCCCCAAGATTTTGTAATAAACAAAGAAGTGCCCTTTTTGTTTTTAAAAAGTGCCCCCTTTTTCTTAAGAAAAAGGTGCCCTCTAAGTGTGGTGCCCCTCCAAGTTTGAGGTGCTTCCTACGTCCCTGTAAGATCTCCTGGACAAAGAAGATAACGAATGAAAATGTATCGAGAAGAGCCCAGACTGAAAGACAACTAATGAAGCAAATAGTGAAGAGACAATATGCATTGAGGAGGAGAGGCATCGAATACCAAGTGTTAACAGGAGGAGTAGAAGGAACAAGAGATAGAGAAAGACAAAGACAGACACTTCTTAGTTGGATAGGCAAATGCTTTGACAGAAGCAGGAGTGGATCTAGTGGGGGGTGGGGGGGCCCATGGCCCCCCAAAGTGTAAGAGTTCTCGTAAAAACCATTGTCTTTTACAGATAAAAGAATATGTTTTAAACCTTTACTTCTTAAAGCAACCCACAAATAACTATAGCACAGCTGCACGATAATTCGGCTAACGACAAGAACGTCTAAGTAACTATTTATTGTTGATCCAGAGGTTTGAAAATACATATACGGATCTGAATTCTCAACGAAATTTAATTGCGTGAGGTCGAGACTGAAAATCATTTGTTTCATTCCCTTTGTCAAAATATCGGTGATTCAGGATCTTCCAGTCAACTTTGCTGTTGAAGTTTATTTTACGATAAATTTCGTTCTGATAAAGACGTACGATAAAGACTCATGTCTTCTGTTGTGATAGTTACAAAATGTTGATAAGTCACTTTAATATCACTGGAGGGAGCACACACTTTTGAATACAAGTGAAGCTTCTAGAAGGTGACTAATAAGCGAAGAGAATTTTGACTGCTTACTCCGATGAGGGAACTTACCATGGGAAATTTCACGGGATTTTCACGTAACTTTGAAATGTCTTTGAATCGTGGATTTGAGAACAACTTCATTTTTCTATGCAAAATTTTCATTTCCATGGTGGTGGAGCTTATTTCCGCGATACGCATTCCCGAACCGGTGCTTATGATAAACATTTTTTTGATGGTCTGTTACTTTCCTAACTGATCACCCATTACGTTTTGGACAAAAATTCCAGTTTGTATATCTGGAGGAATGAAGATTAAGTGATCAGCTTAATGATCTAAAATGACGTTAAAGGGGCGTTTCCCACGTTTTCAGTGAGTCTGAAGGGCGTGGCCCCCAAAAAATCTCCTTGGGGCCACGCCCCCAGACCCCCATCTTTTCTTCATAGTGGCCCTCCCCAAACTCCAAGCCTGGATCCGCCCCTGGACAGAACTGGCATGGACATTATTCGATTGGCAGATAACAAGACTTTCTAGCATGCTGTGACAGCCAATGTCAGAATCTGACAAGACAATGTATGACAACGACTTTAATACATATCAAAAACTGTACCTGGGTTTGGTCTTTGGTTTGCTTCTGGTGTCAATTTTCCTTTGCATTCGTAAAGTTTGTTCAATTGATCTATGTCCATGTAGCTTAATACACGCCTTTGGCCTAGTCGTCTGTGCGGGTTTCCTTTGACAACAATCGTAGGTCTTCCATTCATCGAAAATTCTGTGTTAGAGTAGTGCATCAATGAATTGTAGTTGTAAGGCTTTCCATGATAGTCTGTCTGTCCATGGGGATATTTTCGGAAATTGTACATTGCTCCTGATGAAAAAGAGGAGATTCCAATGTCAAGTTGTTAATAGACTTATGCCCTTTCGTCCTTTGTTTCCCTACGTTCTTTGATTTGCTAATATTACTTGGTCAACAGGGACTCATAATATCATACTAAAAAGTGGGCTCAATTTTATCAAAATGTCCTAAACAAGTGGGAATTCTTGTAAACTCAACGGTGTAGCTTCAACATCTGATCTAAAGAGCTAGAACATTGAGAAGGAAACTTGTCGTATACAAATGCTGCCTTGACCTACAATGTATGAAAAAAATGCATAAGTTATAAGTCTAGTTGTTAATTATTTGACGATCAATGATTTTAAGAATGCCGTGTTAGTCGAAAAAATTACCAATTTGGCGGGCTGTGGATTGAAAATTATGTGGCCGAAATTCAAAACTAAAATGTTTCTCTGTCAGTCAAAGTTCAAGTTAGATGGGAAAATTCTGTTTGGTAACATCACTCCTCTTATTAGAAAAAAATTTCCGTAAAAGGAATGAATGCAAGCCAAATTCCATTTTCCATTCTGGTCAATGATTTACTGGCCATGGACATTAAGACTCTATCTCTGAAACTGGCAACCTAATTGAATTCAGATATCAACTCCAAGTAAATCATGGACTAGAACAAAACGTGGCGTTCTCGTTTCCATTCAAACCCCCTACTAGCCTGTGTTCCAGACCAATCATAGGCGTGGGAGACAAAGGGCTGGAGGGGCTGCAGCCGTCCCAAATTTTGAATAATTTGCAAAAAATTCAACCATAATTGCGCAGAAAATCGGCCTAAAGTCGGGCAAAATTTCGTAAACAATGGATCTTTTATCGGGCAGCCCCTCTAACTCTAAATTTTATTTCCCTCTACGCTTATCAGACCAATTGAAAAGATTCAAGTGGCCTGGAAGACAGGCTACTTGCAAATATGTTTCTAATTGTTTTTTAAAGATGAGTGACTTTACTAAACAAAATTTTGTCATCTAACTTAGCTTTTGACTAATCGATGGCCTACAGTCTTTGACAAAATATTTGGAACAAATAAAGTGATATTATTGCTGACTATTTCAGTTCTCCCCATCTTCATATTTCCACCGCCCCCTCTTACCCCCAAAACAACGTTGGCTGGCATCTTAAAGCTGAAAAAACGCCTAAACAGCATTGTACCGGGGGTAAAAGGGGGTGGTTCATTAAAATTGTAACATTTTTCGTTTTTCCAATATATAATGGCAGTCCTGGGAACGAGGTTGGGAGTCTGGGACACACACAGGCAATGGATGATGGGTGTTCTAAAAAATCCCATAATACATTGCAACGCGCGTTGTTTGATTTTCCTTTTCAAATTGGTGATCGTCTATGGCAGGTGCGTGAATTTGGGCGGGTGAAATATTCAATGATTTTGGAACTGAAGGACCAAAGCAGGGACAAAAAGTGGCAAGTACTTACTAATTATGCACTACATAACGTGTTTATCAGGAATTTCATGAAGCAGGAGTTACAACTGCTTATGATTAAAAGGGTAAAAGTTAGGCCTTTCTCAACGAGGCTGCTGCTGAGAAGCTGAATGAAGGGGAATGAAGCTTCGGTAGATTTTCCGATCCGCCATTTAGGAAAATTCATGACACTTTTTCCCTTTAATTTGTCAATATCATTTCTTATTTGTCATCTCCCCACACTCTCCCCACACAAGCAAAATAAATTGTTTCATGTGACTGCTGTTAATCCTATTTGTAGTGGGCAATTTTTTGGTTACTTTATAGGGGAAGGGGGGTTGGCGTTTTTCACCCCCTCTTCTTCTCCAAAAACTACAAGAGACATAATAATAAGACTTACCCCTGCTCTCCAGACCATTGGCTTTTCAAATATAACAATAGCAATTAATTTGTCACATGATTTGTTGCTAAGCACCCAAAAAAACAGGGAAAATTGGCAAGTTTCTACCTTCTTAGCAAGAACGATATTTAATCAAATGCTGCACCTATTTTCTCCAATATGTTTCAAACATTAGCGAATGTGTTATAGATCTAAAATAATTGCAAGTGGAACAACAAACAGTTTGACTTTTGAGTTAACCCTATAGTGGTTGGCCTAATTGATAGTCCTATTTTGGTTGGGGGAGGACAAAAAGCCTCCCTACCTAACTCTTGACTGGTAATAGGTAGAGCGACCAAATTTGGTGTGCTAAAAGCCTCCGGCATGTACTTTCTTTAAATATAAAAATTAACCTAAAAAGCCATCATTTTTGCTCACATCAGCATTTTCCTTTGTGTGGTCAAGAAAAGCAGTAAAATTGGCCAAAATCAGGTAAATTGCGATAAAATCAAATTTGGAGCACAATATGATACTTGTGATAGAATGCATCAAATAACACACTACATTACAAAAGAAATTTGTAAAATATTCCACTTCTGCTCCTTTTTTCATGACAATTGAGATTTGAGAATTTGCGATTTTTTGTGGGTCAGCCATAGAAAACTGTCTGCCATCCCCTCATTTTTCAAAACATTTAGATGAAACTTTTTGAGAAGTTGCGCAATAAGTAGTTGCAAAAAGTCAAGAAATTTCATGGCTACAACATTCTTCCTTGCAGAGTTATTTAAAAAATCTACCAGAGGGGGCAAATTTGCCCCCTCCAAACCAAAGTAGGGTTAAAGACAAATCCAATATTAATAAGGAAAAAATTAGCCAGCTGCAAGTGCAAACAAATAACCATCCTTGGTGCCAAAAATTTTATAGAGTCTGCTTGGGTAAAATGGGTAGTGTTGATTGCTGGAAAACTTACAAAACAAACATCTAACAAATCAACATTTACTTTGTCAAGGAGGGTAGTACAAGCAGTTCTACCTAGAGCAATACCTTGATTGAAGATTTAGGCAAAATTTATCCAGATTTTTCACCCTACTCATTCTATGCAACCCCAACTTAACCATTTTACCCCAGTCAACTATATTCAGATTTGTACTTACTTGGGCTGATATTACGCCAAATGATCGTAACATAATTGTCCCTGTCTAATCTTGACTGCTCATGCCAAAATCCAACTGCATGCATCATTTGATGCATTATTATACCCTTTGTTTTGCATCCATAACCAATTGAGATGTCTTGTGGACTGGGTTGCATGCCTATCATAGACCAGCAACTGAAATATTAAGCAAATCAACACAATTTGTCTTTATCAAAACTACCGAGATACAATTTTTTACTTGATGGGGCCATGGGCAAACAGGGTGATGAGCAAAGCCAGGCAATACCTTGGGGGGGGCTTTGGGGGTACTCCCCTGGAAAAATTTGAGACCATGGTCTTCAGATTTGCTTGAAACAACACCAATTTTTGTTCCCCAGTTAACTCACAGCTAAATCTTTGACACATCCCCCACAAAAGCAAATAAGCCTAAGTTACCAAAGGCCACAATAGAGTTAATAGCATCACGTTTCAGGTGCAAAACAACTTTGTTAGCTACCCACAAAGAGCTTCCTAGACAAGTGAAAGGTAGAAATTGAACGATATATACCCGACACATGAGCATGGAGTGCCTATCTGATATTCTGAAATACTAAAATGATAAAAGATTTATACTGCAGCAACTACTGAAACTTGTGAGGGGGCCATGGCCTCCCTGGACCCCCTGTACCTTGGTCTTGCTTTATTAGTCTTTCTAGTTTGCTGCACAGGATGGTGATGGCCCTACAGGGGTTCACTTGAATATTTTATATGTGGGGGTTTCCATCCACAATTTTCACAATTAACCCAAAGTATCTACTAAAGTTTCAAAAACCCAGAAGTATCAGGTAAAAGATGATGAGACCCAAAAATATCAAACAAAGAATCTTGAAACTGAGCAAATCTCGATTTATTTTCATACACAGCAATGATTGCTTTTTGAATCCTTTATCTTGTAACTCCTTTATTATTAAAGCCAAAAGTATCATAAATTGATATTTAGTTAGTCAGCTACCCATAAGTGTAAAAAGATTATAATTATAAATCGGGGACCCAAAAATGTCGTATCATAAAGCAAATTTCTTACCCATAATTATCAGATGGACAACCCCTATATAGAATCTTCAAGTGGCCCCCTGGGGTGATGGCTTTCACACTTCCTTATTTAGGGGGGCAACTAAAGCTGTACACAGCACAGAAGCAGCAGCAAAGGTGGAAATTTTGCTAGGTATTGGGTCCAAAGCCATTGTTTCTACTGAAAATAAGTATTGCTTAATTTTCTTGTTTTCAAGCAAAAGATCTTTGGTCTAGTTAACATTGAGGAGGCAATAGACCTTTTTGCTATTCTGAAAAAGAATCTCAATCGAACGATGCTTTGCTACATTTTGTAGAATTTTCGAATGTGCACAATGGTGATAGAAGCTCTAACGCCACTCGATCGAACCTCGCGTATAAAAATGTATGAAAATAACGCTCGATCCAGGCTCTTTTGCTGAATAGCTAAAAGGTACCCCTCACCCCCAAGTGCCTAGTGCTGTGCAGCAAGGGCAGTTGCCCTTAAAACCCTTTTCAAAACATGATGTGAAAAAGTGGAAATTATGGAAATCATAAATTATAAAAAGGAAAATTGTTTGAATACTCTTGCAACAACTGATTTTATTCCAATTGATTAAAAATTTTTTTTTTTGCAACAGGGTATATCATTGGGGGTATTCTCATGTGACAGGGTTAGGGCTTGGAGAGGCTTTCAACACACCCCCGTCACTCCCCTTGTCAAGTACCCAAAGTGCAAGACCTGAACTGCAAGGGTATGTGCCAAGAATATTACAAGTCGTTACCCTTGTCCAATAATGAAGCGAACATATCTTTGTTGAACACTCTTTGGCACAAATTTGATGCATGTGCGGCGATGAAATTCTTGAATTGCTTCTAAAACAACCATTCTTCTGTCTGTATCTAAAAAGAGTGAGAGCAAAACGAATGAGCAATATAAGCACTCGGTGTCCCATAAAGTACTCTCGTTTGAAAATCGCCAAAATTTACTCGAGACTTAGATTTCGGGTCCCCTCACGCGTAGGAAATGTAACTCACGCTTGTTTACCGCGTTTCCATTTTGTTTGTTCACTGGTATAAATTGCCATGTATCATTAATTAGATTTGCTGAAGATGAACCGAGTATGGTTGGAAACGTAAAAACATGTTCAAATCAGTGATATAATAAGTTTTTCACCGTTTATGTCCGTTTAAGTCTCCAGGAATTGTCAAAGATAACATGGAAATGTCGATAAAATGAAATTAACGATGATTTTCATCGCTTGCCTCATCCTCCGCTTCTTAATCAAACTGCGCTTTTAAACGAATCGCCATGTTTCAACTATCAAACCTTTTCTAAAATTTTCTTTTTTATCCGTTTTCTCAATGGCCCAAAATATTTTGAAATCTGCACAATTTCTTTCCCAAGCCAAGGGTGTTAGGACACGGTTGTTTTGATTGACAATTTATTAACCTCTTTGATCCCTGTGTCTTGCTTTGCTCTCCTTTTTCCTGTTCTGTTTCGTCTTCAACTGATTTGCACAACTGAGCGTGGTTAGGCCCAACCGCTCTCAAATTGTTAGGGTGGAGCTCCGTTGTATTTTCGCACAAGAAAGGTTTCAAACCGCAAAGCCACAGGAAAATCTTTGTGGATTTGCGGTTTGAAGCCTTTTTTGTGCGAAGGCGCACAAAACACAGAAATACAAGGAAGCTCTTATATATTCGAATGTATTCGAACAAGTTGAGAGCGGTTGGACCTAACCACGCTCAGTTGTGCACATCAGTTGAAGACAAAACAGAACGGAAAACAAGACAACAAAACAAGACAGGGATCTAAACGGGGTACTTAAATAATCAATCAAAACGTCAGTGTCCTAACACCCTTGCCCAAACTTCATCATTTGAAACTTTTGGATACTGATTTGGT